>JAVTVY010025467.1:0-113568 GCA_036873755.1 Hanleya hanleyi
TGACATTGTCTGCATCAGTGAAACCTGGCATACTACAACTCCACTTCGGTTCAAAAACTGGACTTCTTTCTCCGTCCCCAGGTTAGGCCGAACTGGTGGGGGTGTTGCAATTCTCGTGAAACCCATCTTCAAAGTACGCGACAGGAAAGATCTGGAAACTAACATCGAAGCCACTTTCTGCGAGGTATTTATTGAAAAAAACACTATTATTCTGGGTTCTGTGTACATTCCCCCAGGGAACAAGGATGACATTGTTAAACTGAATACTATTTTGGATAAAGTCCCCAGACAGAACCTTCTCCTCACGGGGGATTTCAATGGTAGGAATGCTGTATGGGAGAACGGATACTCTCAGAGATCAGGTCTCTCGAATCGTAACGGCCTTGAAATGCTGAATCTTCTACAGAAACATGACATGGTTATTCACAACAATGGAGAAC
Source organism: Hanleya hanleyi (assembly GCA_036873755.1). Lineage (NCBI taxonomy): Eukaryota > Metazoa > Mollusca > Polyplacophora > Lepidopleurida > Hanleyidae > Hanleya > Hanleya hanleyi. Next base: position 441 of record JAVTVY010025467.1, read on the forward strand.
ACACCTTCTTCGGGCCATACAGCTCAAGTGCCATTGACCTAACACTTAGTAGAGGGATCTCCCCTAATGTTTGTCTTCACTGGAGTGTCGACCAGCACGCTGCACTTCGGACAAGCCATTCTGCTGTCATCACTGAAATTGGGAATAACCAGACAGACTCCCCGACTGAAAAATGGAATTTAAAACAGTGCAACTGGGCTCACTGGGCTCACTCCCTTGACAACAGCATGGAATCTTGGCTGGAAGATATTAAAAACCGCGCCAATTTGAGCCCAGAACAGATCCACTCTGCAGCATCTGAGCTCAACAACATAACTATTGAATGTGCTGACCACAACATAGGGAAAAAGGTGGTGTGTAGACACTCCAAGCCATGGTGGTGCCCTAAAGTGGACACAGCCATGAAAGCCCACCGAAAAGCAAAACGAAATTACAACAACCGCAGTGACCCTCACAACTGGAACCTACTGGAACAGGCAAATTCTAAACTACAAAATGCCTGTCAACTGCAGATACGAAGACTCTTTGGAAGACAGTCAACAAACAACTCCACGGAAACACTAACGCCGCCATTCAACCATTGATCAACAACAATACATACCTTTTTGAGGATGATAAAATCGCGGAAAAGCTGGCTGAAATCCACATCAGGAAACCAGACCTTCTTAACACAGACCATTGGACCGATGAGGTGGAGCGGACAGTTATGAACATTACACAAAATTCAAACCCCGACAATGAGTGTGATCTCTCCGAAGAAAACAGTGACATTAGTGTCGAGGAAGTCACCCATGCAATCGCACAGATGAAAGCGATTTCAGCTCCTGGCCCAGATGGAATCCTACCATGTATGATTAAAAACTGGGGTCCAACTGCAACAATAGCGCTGACACATCTGTTCCAAGTGTGCTGGGCAAATGGTGTGGTTCCTGAAGTATGGAAACAAGAAAACAAAATCTTCATCCCTAAACCAGGAAAGCCGACCTACCACGAGGGGAAATCTTACCGCCCACTCAGCTTGTCAAGCATCGTCGGAAAGCTATATCAACGTGTCGTCACAAAGAGACTCACCTTTTTTCTGGAAAAGCATGCCCTCTTTGACCCAAACCAGTATGCCTACTGTCGCAACCGGAGTGCGACCCAGTCTCTGCTGTACTTGGTAGACGACATCCAAGCTGGCTTCACTGAAAACAAGTCCACTGTAGTAATGTTCCTTGACCTGGAGGGAGCATTCGACTCCATCTGGCGGAGCGGCCTCATCTATAAATCTTCAAAGATGGGAATCAAGGGTCGTTTACTACTCTACATCACAGACTTCTTGAAGAACCGCAGAAGCAGATGCCTAGTGAACTCGTTTTCTGGCGACTGGATGGATAACTGTGTTGGTGTCCCTCAAGGCTCGGTGATCAGTCCTCTTTTGTTCAGCATATATGTCTCTGACATGTGTGATATCTGTTCAAGACACAAGAAATTTGCAGACGACATCCAAATTTGGGAATCTCACTCAGACCCACAGATAGCAGCTGATGTGGTATCAAAATGTGCGTACACACTAACCAAATGGTGCCGGATCTGGAAGATCATTCTCAGTGCAGAAAAGACAAATGCCATCTGCTACTCCAAATCAAAATCACAGGCAGTGAATGTCAGCATCGGAAATGTAAACATCAGTCAAGTAAGCAGTGCCAAATGTCTTGGAGTCACCCTTGACGAAAAACTGAACTTTAACCAACACATCACCAACACTGTGTCGAAAACATCCAAAGCACTTAACAAACTGAAAATTTTCTTCTCAACCTCCAACGGATGCACGACCAAAACAGGCATTCATCTGCTCAAGGCCATCATTCGACCTCTACTTGAATATGCCGCCCCAGTGTGGTGCACCACCAGCTATACAAATATAGCCAAGTTACAATCCATTCAACACCAGGCCCTAGCATTCATTTCCGGCGCCCTACGCAGCAGTTCTACGGAAGCTCTTGAGGTTGAGTGCAACATCATTCCATTCGACCTCCGACTCGGAGAGGTTCTTCAACAAGAATTTATACGAATCATCAGGAAACCAACTGACGACCCCTTGAAAATGAGGCTAATTCAACAAGCACGATCATTTACTCGCAGTCTGACAGTGCTGAACAAAATAGCAAGTGAAGCAAGACACTCGTTTAAGGATATCAACCCGCAGCAGTTTGACCCTTTTGATACCACACCGCAGCTGACCACACCAATCAACAAATTTGTCATCCATAGAGAGGCCATTGGTAACTCCCACAACAGAACCCCAGAGCAAATCACTCAAGCCCAGAGAGAGGTAAAAAACTTCCTGACGAGCATCAACGACAGCATGCAGAGAAACGTCATTGTGGCATTCACCGATGGCTCTGCATATGGAAATCCGGGGCCCACAGGCTCTGCAGCTGCAGTGTATACTCAAGGCCTGGACAGCTCTCCTGTTGTTTTGAGAGAACCAGTCTCCCCAAACAGCAATAACTATCACGGTGAACTGAGAGCAGTGGAGATCGCCATAGTCTACATCGCCCAGCTTCCTGTCCTGAATCAAACTCAATCTGTTTTCATTCTGACTGACTGCCAATCCGTTCAGAATTCACTGTGCAACAACAAGCCTGTAGAATGCCACAGTCAAATCGCAGCTAACATACAGAAAACCGCTCAAGAACTCAAGGCTAGAAACGTACGTGTCCACGTCGCTTGGGTTGCTGGCCATGCTGATGTTGCTGGAAACGAGATCGCAGATCTAAATGCAAAAATGGCAGCAAAAGAAGCTGCCAACTCCACACCGGTGAATCAAATCATAACAAAGAATGAAGCCCATCAGATCATAAGAAGAAGAGGGATGGAATCCTGGCAATTCAGATGGCATCACTCTGATAAAGGGAGACAACTCTATGACCTTCAGCCAACTGTGGGTCAACACCCGACTCAACTTCCAGGCAAGAGGAAAACCGAAGTATCCATTAGGAGGTTGCGACTCGGCCAAACCAAGCTGAATGCACATAAAGCCAGGTGGGGCATTCCATCTTGCCCCTCGCCTCAATGTGATTGCTCAAAAGGGAAAGAAACTATCAATCACTATTTGTTCAACTGTCCTACATGGGCTGCACACAGGAAATCGATGTTCAACAAGATTGACAGCTCCTTCTCAAGACATAATGTCCAGGCATCAAGTCGCGTTATTGACTCGTTTACTCTCCTTGGCAACCACAGCAGCTCTATCAATCCAGACGTCTCAAATGACATTCTCACAGCAGTAGGAAGCTTCATCACCGAAACCGGCAGAGACATTTGATTTGTGATATTCTAGTCTCGCTCAACCTCCAGACCAGTTCTTTTTAACAGTATACATGTGACTTTTACAAGTGAACTTTTTACAATGTGCCACACAATGTGACTTTTGGCAGCATCGTAGAAATTGCCTAGGATTACAACAACAACAACATGCTGTGATCGTTGGTCGGGGCAATCTCAAATTGCTTCCGCCGCCCCGGCATTGATGATAATTTTGCCAACTTCACATCAAAAATAGTCCAGTTACAATTGATCAAAAATATTTCCTATGTTGTAAACATAAAGAGAGCGAGCAAAACTACAAACCGCAAGTCCATGTCAGGAATAAATGCGCTTGCCAAGTGCTATCAGGCAAATCTGTTGTCTAAGGATTAACTTCAATTGTATCAGAAATCCAGTATTAGATTTCGACTTCACAAATGCAACAGTAAGAAGGACATTTCGCGGATAAACGCCACTCCTCCTTTGTGATTCTTGTGAACCAAGTGCTACATAAGTGAATAAACATACAATATACTATGCAATCTTGCACAATGCAAGAGTGGCATTATCCCAACTTCATGAACTAAATCATACAGATTGGGTTATATCACCTTGACTGGAACTAACCGTAAGTCTTTAAGTTTTTCTGCAGATAAGGAACTTGGCTTCGTCTTCACATCGCCATATGAATGCAACAGTTGATCAGATGTACAGTTATCAACTGTTTCGGTCAGTAATCCATTATCGGTTGAAATGGATGATGAAGGATTTGCTTCTGTCAAAGGCAGTACACTATAGGTAGGTAGTGAGCTGGGAGTACCAGCCTTCTTCAATGACAGTAGTTTGTATACAGGCTGAGGGCCTGACTTGCTCTTTAAAAGCAGCATAGTGCCTGGTTTGGGGTTGTTATCAGTGATTTGAGTGGACAGGGGGCTGGTTCCAGGCCCAGTCAGAGTCGAGTGGCTAGTCACCACTGATGGGGGCCTGAGGTCGAATTCAACGGCTCCAGTATCAGCTTTACATGAAGTCTCGAGTGTGGTCGAGTGCTGAGAATCAGCCCTGAATGAAGTCAACAGGCTTCGGCCCGGAAAGGAGGATGGTTTTGTGCATATGGCAGCCTTTTGTGGAGTGAGAATTTTGGTTTTATTAAGAGAAGAGGATGGAATATCAGCCTTCTTCAGGGTCATTTCATTGGAACTAAGCAGAGATGATGGTGAGTCTGCTTTGTGTGGTGCTGGTAGGCTGGAATCAGTTTGCACATGGTGAACACTGGCTTTATTTTGACCTAGTGTACCTATTGTGGATGCTGCATCCATTGTGTTGAAACTACAATGAGAGGAAGGCGGAGTCTCTGTGTTATATTCAGTCAGTGTACCCAGGTCTGGCTCCACAGGTTCCTGTGTTATGTTTACATGTACCACGCTCCTTTGAAAGTCCTCACAATAGCCCAGCACAGCATCTTCCTTCATAATCTTAGCCAGTCTTATCATCTGATGTAGAGTGTCCACTGTTAGCCGTAATATGCCATCATAAATGTAGACGAGGAAAGCACTGATGGTGTCCAACCCAATCTCACAAGGTACGTTCACTGTGAGAATAGCAGTGTTCCCCGCCTTGATATCTTTGTTCAGGGACAATAGCATGGGACAGGCTGCTGTCAGTACAACCTTATGAGTCTGAAATTGAGATAAATTATAACAGAAATCACGAAGCATGCAAGTCACTACAAGTTCTACAAATCTGACCTGGGCAACTCGACCTGGATAATTTTTTTAAGCTATTTTTGGGGTTCTCAAAAACTGCACAGTAAATTAGTAAATAATCATCTGATGTGGGATAAAATAGTGTTTCCCCACTTCACTTTTATCTGCAGAAAAGCAATAATTTTGAAGAGAAATATGGAAATATCTTTTTTTTTCTGGCACCCCCACGACCTACATTTTGAATTTACTCCTGATCCTCTGGTTTTGGGGAATATGACCTCAATATGATATCCTACAAAGGCACCAACTTTCAGCTCGCAATTTTTCTCCATTTCTGAGCACGAAAGAAAAGTTCACTTCCCCCCACCCAACACAGGCCAGATAGGCTTAAGATCTACTGGATCTCTTTGGTCCAAAAAGTGTGTAAATTTTTAACTTTACATTTTTACAGTATATATTTGAACCTATATTTTGTTAATTCACAGCATCAGGCACACAATAAAAGAGTCTGCTTACATTTTTTTTCAGAAATATGGACATCCCCCAGTAACAGGTTACCAAGGGCTTTAGTTAGGAAAATTTATCTCTGAATATGCAGTGACAGGGTCTAACCGACTGTGAAGCATTTTTCTACCAGTTGCTATCAAAAACATATTTCCCAAACTAATAATTGGTAACCAAATCCAATGATATATTTTCAGACCAACTACACTTATCCCTCATTATAACATGGTTCACTAAAGTGCGGTCAATATTACGTCCCCCAAATTGAGTGTAAGAATGAGGGAGAAGTGTATGTTCAACGGTAACCCTCATTATCTGTGGTGCCAAGCAGGTACATGTATTTTGAATTACAAAAAGTACACAGTAACATTCAAATACCTTTACATGGCTGGTTCCATTATTTATTGAGGCGTCACATAACAATTCTTGTTGCCATAACTGTGAGAGTTTCCTCATCACAAGATTGCTGTGATGATCATCCATGTACACTTTCTCCTGTACTGGTAATACTGGTAGAGTATTGAGACTATCATCTGTCATCTCTTGTACCGATAATACTGACGGGCTATTAGGACAATCATCTGGCATGTCTTGTAATACTGGCAGAGCAGAAGGAAAATCATCTATCGTCTCTTCTTTCACATCAGCCTGAAAGTGAACACAGGCAGACACAGGAATCGAGTAGGTTACAAGAATATAGAAGGGTTATTTCGATATGAGCCCCATCATTTTTGAACAAACAGATACATATGAAGGGTCATCCATATCTTGAAATCAAATTTATTATAACAGACAATTGATAAAATGGTTCACAATCATGCATATAATCCATTATTCCTTTGTTCTTTCGAAGATTTCAAATGGTGATCAAATTTATCAGAACCATGCACCAACTGAATTTTGTTCCCACAAAATTGGGAGTGATTGAATTTGATCGAGGAATTCTATTACACGTTACATCAGGGGAATTAGCATATATTCACCTTCTTATCAGGCTTTCTCCCCCTTTGTCTGACAAGCTTGCTCCGAGGTCTGGCACCGGGATTAAACTGAGAGTGACCAAGGTCAAGTGTAGGGTAAGGCAGACCCTCCTCAAAATGTACTGTACATATCCGGTCCCAATGACCTGGCTGCCAATTCTTACCTACAAATAAATACTCAAGGTATGGGAAAATGTTATGCATCTTCAGAGGAACTAATTAAAATTAAAATAATTCAGCCATGTCATATACACACAAAGATGACAGGATAGTCTTGCAAAATTGTCTGATATAATCAGTGCACTGTCAAAACAGTTTTGCACTGTGTCAAAGAGCTTAACATGCTTAATCTTCCTATAACTTCTTACATAAGAAATCAGATTTTGCCTTCTATCATGGCCATAGTACAAAGAATCCAAACAACTGACATTGAAAATATTTAACCTATCTTGATCAAGTGGTTAAACATGTTCAAGCAAATAAAAGTCTAAAAAACTGATTGACCAATTTTGTTTGAATCATCATTCTGAATTAGCTTGTTTTCAATTCAGCCCCTGACTGCCAATGGATATCAATGATATAATATACTGTTCTCAATGATATAATATACTGCTCTCAATGATATACTGCTATCAATGATATAATATACTGCTACCAATGATATAATCTACTGCTATCAATGATATAATATACTGCTATCAATGATATAATGTACTGCTATCAATGATATAATGTACTGCTATCAATGATACAATATACTGCTATCAATGATATAATATACTGCTATCAATGATCTAATTTACTGCTATCATGATATAATATACTGCTATCATGATATAATATACTGCTATCAATGATATAATATACTGCTATCAATGATTTTATGTACCATTATCAATGATATAATACACTGCTATCAATGACATACTGTTATCAATGATATAATACACTGCTATCATGATATAATATACTGCTATCAATGATATAATATACTGCTATCAATGATTTTATGTACTGTTATCAATGATATATAATACACTGCTATCATGATATAATATAAGCTTAATAAATATCAATGATATAATAAACTGCAATCAAAGATATAATGCTACCAACTCTACAGTCAAGACAATGGGAAAAAGATTTCCTTTTTAAATTCTCAGTAGTTTTCCATGTTTTCATTCTGTTTAACCTACATACCAGTCTTCACATCTACCCGGTTAACAGCCTTAACCCACAGTCTTCTCAACTCTGTGTCAGCAGGAAAGCATCTAAGGTGGTATGGTGGAGGACAATCACATTTGCCTTGTATGTACCGGCAACACACATGTCTTGGACAAACTCCTCTTTTCCATTTACGGAGCCGGTATTTGCCATTAGTGCACCCTTTGATGGCACAACATGTGGATGGCATCGTCACTGGTGAAAAGAAAGTTACCATGATTAAAAGAATATATTTTTTGGAAACAGATTCTAATAATTATTCCCATTTAATTCATTTAAGTGGATATATTTTAGAAAATACCTAGAATGAAATTAACATTGAATGGCAATTTTATATGGTTGTGACAGTGTGGGTATTATGCGATGAAAGGGAAGTAATTGTGGGTGACTATTCACTACAGGTAATAGTGATAGCAGCAGTTATATCCTCTGTCATTTTAGAGAAACCTTGATGAAAACTGCCCGGAGTCTGACAAAACCTCAAGACCATAACCTCACAATCAACAGATGAAGACGAAACTTACTTAATACCTGGCAATTATCAGGGATTGAAATAACTATTTTTAGCTCTCCCTTTAGGGAAGTGATTTGATAAAACTTGCTTGCCTTTCAGCATGGTGTGTTTTGGCAGAGGAAAAGTTGGGTCGCCAGGTGAAAGTTCAAGAAAGACTTGCCCGTGCTGATTTTAGGTTGCCTCGGGCGGCCGGGCATGTATTATTCTGACCACTGATTGAATAGCACTGATGTAGCAATAGATATTACACTACAGGCCTGGACAAATTAGAGTTTGTGTTACCCCTTTTAGACATTCATCATGTTCACGAAGGGATATTCATGTTAAAGTATTGGAAAACTGAAAGTACAAGCAAGTGACAACCTGAACTAAAGGCAAGGTTACACAATTAGTCCAGGTGAATTTCTTTGATCTGACATAATTGGTACAATGTAGGCAAATAAATTTGTGCAAGTTATGCCAGTATAGCAAGTAAGCATTTTGCAGGACTGGACATTGGTCAGTTGGTCAGTTGGCTTTCCAGTGTCATGTATAATTTGAAGGGAAACAATTGATCACGAGGGAAATCTATTTCCCATGCACATACTGGTCCGGATTTCACTTTGTTTTACAGCCCAGACATCTATAGCCAATATTGGAACCGTTACCCCTATTATCCTGTCAGACTAGCTGCATGTAGCTGCACCTTTTTGTCTTTTTCAGTTCCAACACGCACTCAGGAACAGCTAGAGAAAGCCAATAATTTTTGCTCACCTCGCTGATACAGTTGTGGCGCGCCTTCCTGGGGGGAGTATTTATAAATCGAACTGCCAACGGAGGTGAAAAGACGGACTATTGACGCACGAACACGTTTGTTTACCATTGTTGAGAGCTTAGTCTTAGCAGACTGATGATTTATTAATTTCATGTTTTAGAAAACATGATTTTTTTTATTACAAAAAACGGCTGCTCTATTACAGTAAAAATGAATAGGTACCAAATAGCACTGTATTTTATCTGTTCGATACTGGGATCCTGGGAAAACATTCGTGCTACAAACTATTATTTTCCTCGGAACTCCTATGGAAGAATTTCATCTGCATGGAATGAAATAGAATTTCATGACAATTTGGTATAAAAGACATATATTCCCCAAACACAAGGCTATTTTTAAAAAAGAATAATTTCATTTTCTGTATTTGTAATATTATCGAAACAGGAAATTACAATAGCGCAATCATGATGAAACATCCTTATGAGGTCAAACTGTTCTGTGATATGGTTGATGCTTGAAACGTTGAAACTTGTGTACCTTCTGTATTGACTATTCATGTCTACTTCTGATGATATGGTCATGTCCGTGGCCAAGGGAGGTTTCTGAGTTCGGGCGAGACCCCCCCCCCCCTTTCGAAAATATTATATGTTTTTCTCATATAAATGCCCTTTTCAACCTGAAGCGAACCCCCTATTTGCCCCTTTTCCCATACAGTGAAACCCCTGATGTGCCCTTTTGGAGTGAAGGTGAACCACCCCTCTAAAAATCGTGGCTACAGCCCTGATGGTCACGGACTGCTAACATAATAATTCTTACGTGGCCTGTGCGGCTTACTTTTAGTACTCGAGCTTCATGAGTTCTGAGCTCCGAGCTCCAACAGTTCCAAGCACCAAGAGCTCCAACCTCAATTCTGACGTCATTTCATCTCTTTAACACGCAGGTCACCTCCGTTTAGTATACTTATCTTCATGAGATTCGGGGGGTTGTGAAGAGCTTCTGAGAGATTCGTGGGGCTCTGAAAAAAAGTCGGGGAGCTCCGGAGAGTTCCAAAGAGATTCGGGAGCTCCGGAGAGATTCGGAGATCTCACGAGAGATTCGGGAGCTCCGGAGAGATTCGAGAGCTCTAAGCTCCGGAAAGCTTCAGATCCCCATCCACACATCTGCAGATTTGTTTGTAATATAAACTTTCTAGAGAGTTAACTATTCACTTCCACATCAATATAATGTTGACTAGCACACATATTCATAGTAACGGAGATAATGTCTCGAGCTTGGAGCTCGGTAAAGTCCAGAACTTGATGGGTCCGGAGCTCGAGGGTCGGTAAAGTTATACTATGTTTGATATAAACGTTCAAGTAGAGTTAGCTCTGTTTTAAATTTAGGAAATATATGTCTTGGCAGAGTTACCCCCATTTACGAGTGTTATCTTGGTTAACTATAGAGTTCAGAACTTGAAGCGTGTAAATAATTTTAACAAATGCATAGATTTGAATATGTAGCTTTTTATTAAGCATTCATATCAATATATTCGTGTATGGTGTACAGTCTGTTTAAAACATCAATTGAGCGGCTTGATCATCATGCTCTATTCGCATAGTCCATCGTATTAAGTCAGTTGTGTTAGACTTTTATACTGTTTTACATTTAGCTCGGCTCTGTTCAGTCGATACTTTAAACGTTCCTTGCATTTATAGGCGCCTAGTATCAGCAAACGTCGACGTTAATGACCCTATTTTCAAATACTGAATTCATCACCGTTTTATAGGCTGCCAATGAAATCATGGCACGCCTGTAAGTATCTCCCATGTATCGTCGTTGCAATAGGTAGGAGACCCCCTTCCCCTTGCTTTTTGGGACCGCAATGTTATAAGTCCATTTAACATGGCCGGTATAGAGTTTAGCCCCCCGCCCCCCCCCCACTTTCAAATATGCTCCGCGGCTCCTGATAGGGGTATCATTCTGTGGTTAATATCCCGTGAATAGACCGTGTATCCTATTAACGGTATATCCTCCTTCGCGATCTTTCCCTCCTGTGTGAATACCATGATTAGCTAGATGATTCTGCCATGCGATATCTTTCTCCCGGTCTAAATCTCAATATTTAGTGTGGTGTTGTTTTTGTTGTATATCAGTCACCTCCTTAACCATTTGCATACACTTCGCCATCCATAAGATGGCTTGCGAATCGCGTGTCTCCATTATCGCGGAGCGATATCCGGTACTGTACCGGATTCTGTTCGGCCTTCATCCGGCAGAGAACAGACTCGAGAAATCTGATAAATTACATGTTTTTCATTCCACTTCTGAAACATACATTGCCTGGGCTTACAAGAGATACAGATATGAATAACTTCCGTATCATTCAAGAGGTATTGCAGGTCTGTAAATTTGAAGAAGTAGAACATCAGTCTGGCCGTAGTATAGAAATAGACGTGTTGGGGTTTAGGTGGGCCACTAGTGGGCCGATTGGATCGAGTGAGGTATCCATGTAAAGCAGTCGTGAGGGAGTCTCCAACGGGGTGGGTGTGACGTGGAACTGACGGCATTCTGCGCATGCGCAGTAGAGAAAGTGTATGGAAATAAACTTTTTTGGGGTCTAGGCGAGCCACTAATGGGCCGATGGAGTCGAGTGCGGTATCCATGTGAAGCCTATGTGAGGAAGCAACCGCCTGGAGTAGTCTCGGCCGTTGTCTACATTCTGCGCATGCGCAGACAGGGAATTGTGGGAAACGGGTGTGGAAATAGACGTTTTTGCGGTCTAGGTGGGCCACGAAGGGTCCGATGGAGTCGAGTGAGGTATCAAAGTGAAGCATTCGTGAAGGGGCATCCAGTCATGGATGGGTGCATGTAAAATTAGGGGTATGACGTCACTTCCGGTTTGGGTGAATGGGGTGTGACCTGGGAACATGAGAGGAATGCATGTACTGACCTGTCTGTGGGGGTTTTCCCGGCCCGGCCCGGCCCGCCCCGGCCTCAGCGCGCGCGCGCGCGGGGGTGATCTGATGCCGCAGCGCGCGCGGGTTCTCCGGAAGTGCGTGGGTGAATCCGCAGCGCGCGCGCGCATGAAGACCCTCATACATACCCCAATGCAGGCGCAGAGGGCTGGGTGTGACGTGGAACTGACGTCATTCTGCGCATGCGCAGTAGAGAAAGTGTATGGATTATGTTCTGTATTATACAATCGGATAGCGGTTGTCGTGAATAACAACAAGTTCAGCAATGTTTATATAGTTTATTATCCCCAATGTTACATCATACCCAGGCTGGGGAAGCCGCCCTGGGTATGTTTAGTATGTTCACAGCAAAACAAATTGAAATATCAAACACCATGTTTTATTATTTAACGCACCGTCACATTAGGTACAAGTGTTTACTGAGCTCAAGTCAACGATCAGCATGTAGACATAGAGAGTATGTGCGGTATGTTATGGTATTCATCAGTGCACGGATGACGCATTCAACCGATGGCGGTGGTCGGTCAGCTTGGTAAGGAAAAACGTGACATTGGTTACCCTCTCTACCACCCATTGTGTGTTGGGGCGTTGACGATGTGCCCATCTCAAGGCATCCACGGTGCCCAGTATCTCCAGCATCGTCTCTAGTGACCTCCGGTTAATGACGGTGAACGGCTTGTCAGACACATAGATATTATTGCCGGGATAATAATACCGTAACTGGTCCGTCTTTTTGTGACGTAAGATGTACCCGAAAGCGACATTCAATTTGAAGGCCGTAGTTTGATCTTTGAAGATGGCTTCCACGTAGCTGCGTAGACGGGTGAGGTTGGTCAGTGGGAAATTGTAAATATCTTGAATAGGGCCATGAGGGTGGAAACAGTGCCGTGTCATGGACCAATGGCGCCGATCGATGTCACTCACTGGATGGTTGTCCTGTAAGAGATCGCCCAGAAAATGTTCGATGTTGTCAGGCGTATGACTCGAAACCGTAACGCTGGGGTCCGGCTGGATATCCAGGCTCTTCTGAACTGTGGGTATAGGCGGGCTCTCCTTCATCGCATCACCACTGGCGTTCGTCTCCCCGGGCTTATCTTCACTGGGTCTGACCTTCCGCGGCTCCTCTTCAGTAGGAAGTTGTCGCTCATGCCATGGTACCGGGGCATGAATCAAACGTTGGTGTCGCAGCAACTGACTGGTCAGTTTGAAAAGCCGACCACAATCCTCGCATGGACGCTTGGGTGGCCCATGAATTGAACGTTCATGGCGCAGTAAAGCATCTTCCCGATTAAATGACCGTGCGCAGGTTATACAAGTATACAGTCCTTCGTTGTGGGCGGCCGTGTCGTGGCGACGTAAATTGTCTAGACGAGTAAACTGCTTCTGGCAAGTTGTGCAAGTGAACATCGTGGTGGTTTCCTTTTATAGCACGCTAGCTGGTGATCTATTTTTAGCACACTCAGTTCAACTACCCCAAGTCGAGATATACAGAGCTTGAACCCCAAAAGGGGATTGTAAATTCACCTGGGAAGCATGGGCAGTTCCATTTGGACCAATCAGCGGTCGAGAAAAAGAGCCAATGAGCGATCGATAAAAGAACCAATGGACGGGTACTAGGTACACGTCTGCGCCTACATCCGGGTACTGGGATGCTTTCGCCTACGTCCGCGCCTACATCCGGGTTCTTGTACACCGGGTAATGTTTTCTGGACATGGATGGGTTACCTTTGGCTCCATTCTAGGCCACTGATTGGCTAATACGGTGTTCAAAGCCAGTTTCATGCATTATGCTCATATAGAAAACACACAAGACAGGTTTTTTTGGTGAGATCTCATTTTGTTTTTTATTCAGTAACAACAACAACGTGAGAACAACCACGTGAAAACTGAAGCCCAGAACAGGGGGCTTGTACATTGAAAGAACTGAAGCCCAGAACAGGGGGCTTGTAAACTTAAGCCCAGAACAGGGGGCTTGTACATTGAAAGAACTTAAGCCCAGAACGGGGCTTGTACATTGAAATGATGGGCGGCCCAGTCATATACGAGTACATCGCGGTCCTCGGCCTTGGGGTACTCGTCAAACATCTGTACGATGGTAGATAAGGGTCTTCCCCGGCATCGATGGTACAGGTAAAACAAGCAATATTGTCCGCACACGCTACTGGTCAGGCTTTGCAACGTTTGACTGTTCCAACACCACGTCTCTGTGCCTTGATCCATGAAGTCTGTTAAATCGGGATGGAGGGGTGGCAGGCCGTACGGGTCAAAGTATTCGCCCTGCTGTTCTGTCAAGTACACGGCCACCCAATGTTCACCGGGCCGATCCATCGGGTCCGTGTTGAGAACGTAAGCAGCAGGATACATACGGTCTAATGGGAACACATCTCGGCCGAACACCCCTTGAAAGACCATACGTGTCTCTGGGTCATTCTGCAGCACGGTGGTTATCTGGTCTGTATCCATGTTAGGTGGAGAAGTCACACAGGACGTTGCGCGCCATGTCCACTTGAATAATGTTGTCAAACTCGGCGTGGCAGATTACATTGACGGTGGTCGCCAGGGCTCGTGCAAAGTGGATTTGCAACCGTAAATTGCCTTGCTTGGCCAGGGCCAGCTGATGGTCGTTCTCTAAGGCGGGGGTCAGATCGAAACAGAACAACGTGTATCCGTTCCCGTAGTCCTCCCGACTGATCAAATTCCCTTCGTCCTGGTTGATTTGACCGGTGGCTGTAAACAGGCTCTGATAGGCTCGAATGAAATTCCTGCGCCCAAAGTTCGGTGTTAAGGCCGTGGCTGGGACCTGTTGTCCATCCACATGCAGGGCCACAAAATTGATGCCGAAATGTTTAAAGTCAAACGGATTCTCTGGGTAGGCTCCGCTGAAATTGGCATTTTTCACACAGGCCAGGATCAATCGCTTGGGTAGTTCCCCAAGGAACAGGGTTACTTTGTTGGCGCCCATATTTCCAGCAGGCACAGAGAACACTTTGGTTTGTATACGTCGGATAGGGTACTGGGCTGGTTTTGTTTCCAAGCCTTTCAGGTGTCCCAATTGAACGGCTGGATTCGGTTTCACTTTTCGGACATACAGCACTGCGTCTTGGATAAAAATCTTATAGTCAGCTGCATGCCCCTCTACGTTAGTGGCCATCAAGGCGAAGGTCGGAGGCGCCCGTATCAGTCGGATTTTGATGGGGATCTTGTTCAAGAGGTACCGGTCTTGCATGAACATGTCTGCGCGTAGTCGACCCATGAGATCCACCGAGGCACCGTTCGCAGTGAAAGCCTTCCGTTTGTTATATCCCACATTGTCCACCGTGTCCATGTGCTCGGGCGTGCCCTGGTAGAATAAAGCGGCTGTCAGCTGAGATTTTGTAGCCTCTCGGCCATACGACAACAGTGTCTCGATGTAGGCTCGATAGGGGTACGTGTTGGTCGAGTCACTGATGAGTTTGTCGCTGAGAAAAATATCCACCTGTTGAAACATCGAGTGCAGCCAGAGATTCGTCGGGCCCACCGTTGCAGCTTGGATGACTGACGACCTTGGCTTTCACATACAAGTATGTATGGGCTAAATCCGCATTACTGATGGTGAACTCGATGGGCCCTGTTTCGTTGATGCTGGAGAGCGGGAGATGCTCCACCCATAATCCTTGTTCGGCACTGGTCTGTGTGGGCGGCACGGTCCACAAATCAAATTCACTGTTGGTGGAGGGACAGGACTCTGCGTGGATCAAGGACATGTTTAAGAAAAGATATCCTGGGTCTTCTATGTGCGTCGTCGCTGGATCGGTCGTCGACTGGTGCGTGGTCTCGGTGGGGCAGGTCTTTTATTCCCTACGGTGCGTTGTGCTTTGGCCACCAAGACGCCTCCCGCTTCTTTGGCCCGCCGTTTCAAGGATTCTTTGGGTGCCGTACCCCCCAAGACATCACCGGCCACTTGCAGTCCACTGCGTACCGCTTGTTTGCCGATTACTTTCACCCCACGCGTCACCAAGGGCAGGAACGTTTTGACGATGCTGCCGAGTATGTTCCCCAGCCCATGTCCTCGTTGCATGCGCGCTAAAGACCGGAAAGCCACCCCCGGCCTGTTGGGCATAATAGTCCATATAGCTGCGTGCATCGCACTCGTAAGGTACTTTCATTATGCAAAGTGGGGAGCACGTGCTTGTCGAAAATGAAGTGTCAGCACCACTTTTTCTCGTTCGAATGCCACCGGTCGTCCCGTGTCATCTCTTATATCCACCGCGATCGTGTTGATGTCGGTTTGTCGTACGGGTAGGTAGAGCATGTGGGTGAAACTGTGGGTGGCTTGATCTCCATACGTCTTTTTAATGGGGACCACCCGTAACATAGGTGTGTTGATATCGCCCACGATGTGGTTGTCGACTACGTCCGAGTAGACGTAGAGTCCGTACATACCCGAATTCATATCCATCGGGATCTCGCCTTGGTGGGCGGCGGGACCAGCGAACGTCTGTAGATCGAAACCCAGCATTTGCTGTAGGATAGGACTCAGTACGACACTCGTGTTGGCGGTGACGATAAGCTGTGCCTTGTCGTTGTGTGCGTTGTAATCGGAGTCCACGTGATTCTTGAAGGGAAAGGATTTGATGGGCTTTGAAGTATTCGTGACCTCCCGTAGCGCCTTATAATGCAACAGTATTGACAGTCCACCCATGAACTCCTTGGGAGTATCGTATTGGCCTTCGGGGAGGGTGAGTCGGGTGTTTTTGCCTTCGTAGGTCACCTCATACCACACTTCATTGGCTCGCACGTTGTACCACGAGTAAGGGTATTGGATATCCACGAGGCCACATTCCCATCGTCCAGGTAAATGCAACGGTTGCGGTAACTGGGTGACGTACTTGGCCACGGTGTTGTCAGGAAACACATCCAGCGAACTGTTACTGGGTAGGGTGAGGTAAAACATGGCGACTGAGCTGCCCTGCTGCTGCTGTTGGTTTTAATAGGTGTTCCAGGCCTTGGGCGGTTGTGTTCGGCGTCGTGTTCGTCGCGTCTGGAGATGTGGGGTGTCCTGATCAAGGGTGGGTTTTTAAAGGCCTAAAAAGAAGGTGCCCGTTGTGGTGGTGTTTTGGGGGGTGACTCCGGTTCCCACTCGGCTTCCCAAGGTTGTGGAGTCTGTCGTGGGGCACGACGCGGGGAGTCACGCTGCATAAAGGCCCAGCGGTGGGGGTTCCCCACCAATTCCTGTGGTACATGCACGTCTTTCAAGCCTTGAGCGAAGACCTCCCATCCTCGAGGATCCGTGTGCGACCTACGTTGACGCATCAGGTCATTCACTAAATCCGTCATGTGGGTGCCGGGCACCACCTGATTCTGTACCAGGAGTTCGCCTTTATCATTCCAAGTCATGTTAGGATTCTGTTTCATCCGTTGTAATACCAGGCCAGCTTGTTTCTTGAACGATGCAGGTACACTCTTCAGCACTTCGTCTTCCACCCACTGTGGGGCTGTGGGTGGTACCCCTGGTAATGGCGGCTGTTGGAGCGGTGCTGAGGTCGGCGGTGTGTCACGTGGTGGTGGTGGTGGTGGTGGTGGTGGTGGTGCTGGGGTAGAGAGGGTTTTGTATTGGTCCATGAACGTCATGTACCGTTGAAGCGTCTCATTGTACCGTTGTACTTTCTCACTGTCGCTTAACCCCGGTCTCTGTAAGATCTGTTGCATCTCTCCATCGAGGGTGTTTATGGTCTTCACCGTAGGTGGAACAGGGTAGGGCGATTGGAGGTTTTGAAGGAATCGTGGTTCGACGAGGACGATTTTTTTCGTGTGGTTCATTGTCGGCCGAAGAGTCCACCCAATATTGGACCCAACACGGAAGCGGCCAACGGTGCTAAGATGGCCCCGAGAAAGCCGCCTTTCTGTAACACCTTTTTCTTTTGTGTTTGAGGGACCCGCTTCTGGACTAAGGTTCGGAGACCTGTCTTATGCTTGGCCAACTTGGTCTTCTGAGCCGGAGTCAGTGGTACGTTGCCTTTTAACAGGTTGTACCCGATCTTGCACAGACAGCGTACAAGGTCAGGGTCCGCACCGCGTACAATGGTTCGGACCAACTCGGGTGGGGCCGTCTTCAATAAACGGAGCGTCGGGGCGTGCTTTCGTACTCGCGCAGACATCATGTACAACTAATGCCAGAACCCACAACTCTGCCCTTTTTATCCACCTCAGAGAACAGAGACAAAGTCAACCATGCTGTGGTATTCATTCTTTTTATTATCCCCATCATCAAGCACACACACCCCAGCTGCGGGAGCCACTGTGGGTGTGTTTACATTATTTTTGCATGTACACGTGGTGAGTCTCTCCGGGAAAGATGCCGGTCCGTAGTCGAAGGTGGTCGGGGGTGGCTTGCTTGAGGTCGAAGAGCATATACCCGTGCTGAGGGGTTGTGGCATCTTTGAAGGCTTCCAACGCAAACGGTGTGCGGCCGGGATACATCTGTCTCGCCAGTTGCAGCAGTTGAGTGGTATCTCTCGGGTTTTTGAAGACCACCAGGTAGTGGGCATTTAAGCTGATATTCCGATGTTCTTTGTTTTTACTGAACAGATTCTGCATAATGTAGATGATGCTGAGCCGTCGATGGTGGCTGCCTTTGGTAAAGAATTGGGTGACCCGCGCATCCGTCTCCGCCATGAGATCATCCAGAACCACCAAGGTGTCGGGTTCCAAATCGGCCAGGTTGGGTAGGCCTTCCACGAACGTGATGTGGGGCATTGTTGCATACGCTTCCTGTCATTCTCCGTAACACCACACGACTCGGGCAATGGGTGGGGTGATCATGCTGTCGGCGTGTTGAAGGAGCTTCCTGACGAAGTGCGTTTTGCCGGAACCCGTCGGTCCTACGATGACGCAAGTGAAGGGATGCTGCCACCGAGGGTCCATGGTTCGAGGTGTATCCGCTGTCGTGGTAACCCGCTCTTGTAAATTTCGTACGAGTGAACTGGAGTTGTGGGTACAACGTCGGTCGTCGTTGTCTGTTCAGTGCGAGTGATGATGGTGGTGGGTACAACGTCGGTCGTCGTTGTCTGTTCACTGTGAGGGATGAAATCCGGTGGGTCTTCAGACGTAGTGGGTGTTCTTGGTGTAGGTGTGGAGCTTGGTGTGGAGCTCGACGTGGCTTGTACACGGGGTGTGGTGGTGACTGGGCTCGATACGGGGTTGACTGGTGCTATCTGTAGACTGGTTTCACTGATGGCTGGTGTTCTCAGTTGGTTAAGTAGCGTGCTGACATAGGCTACGTCGTAAAACACACATCCGTACAACACACTCAGCAGGGTTAGCAGTATCACCACAAAGCCCACTTGCGCTTTGCGCGTTTTGGGAGACGCTGTGTTCAGAGGCAGCTGCTGTTTGTCCATAGCACTGTGGTCGGACGTGGAATGAAGGATGACGGCAGTGGTGTCTGGCTTTATAGTCGTTTCACCTGGTTGGCAGCGACCCAGGAATTGAAGGAACTGGACCAACCTTGCCATTTGACGAAATGAAACAGTTTGCCACGTCGACGTTCCGTTTTCAAAATCTGCTCCACCGTGTAGTAGTCTTGCTGTGTTTTTATGACAGGCTGTAATTCCATCTCGTAAAACGTGCCTAGCAACGGTTCCCCTTGAAGATCTTCCAGTTCATAGACTCGCTGCTGTCGGGGTAGGCGCCGTTTAATCAGGAAGTGTTCATCGCTCCAGTTGGGCAAGTAACTTTTCTCGAACTTGCCCTTGACTTTACTGATCCGTGCAGGATCCCCGACCTTGAACACCGCCTTCGGCGTTCGCTGCGATGGCCTGGGGTACAAGACATGGCGGACTTGGGTCACGGTAATGGGGGCTCTCGCTATACTCCGATGATAGGCTCGATTGTAACCACTCACAAGTTTCGGGAGAACATCGATGTACCGCCTTGTATTCTTATAGGTGAAATATTTATACATGCGGCCTTTGAATGTCCTGTTGAACCTTTCCACCACGGAAGCCTTGGTCTCATGCGTATGGAAGAAAAACACCTTCTGGGCTTTCAGAAACTGTTGGAACGGTCTGTTGAGGAATTCCGTGCCTTCGTCGGTTTGCAAATACAAAGGTTTGCGCCCGGTCTTGAAGATGTCTTTGAACGCCGCTATGAGATTCGCCCCCGTTTTCGTCCGGATGGGTACCACCCACGCATAATTGGATAGGATATCGATGCACGTCAAGATATGCCGATTCCCATCGTTGTGTTTGGCAAAGGCGCTCATATCGACCAAATCCGCTTGCCACTGGGCATCTATTCCTCCCACGATGACCCGGTTCCGTAGAAAATGGCGACGGACAGATCGATGTAAGGTATAGGTGTCTTGTTTTCTTAACCAATCTCGGACTTGGGCACGTTGTATCCCCTGGGGTTTGGCCGCTCGATAGAGAGCCGACAAGGCACTATAGGCCGCCGGACTGTCGGGACTGTAGTATAAGTTATCCAACACCTTCTCCCTGCGCTTCATGGTGGCACAATGATGATGGACCCTGGCTCTATCGTTTATTTATAACGGGTATATCTTGGGCCGGAGTTTCTTTCTGATTTTCTTCATTGGCTTCCACAGTGTCCATGGTAAATGACCAGTCCAACTCGTCTGATGACCGCTTGATAAGCACTTGATCCACATCTACCACGGCATCTTCCAATGCAGACCATAGATCAGGGTGAAGGGTAAATGCACTGTACCCCCATCTAGCCGAGCCAATTGAGCAAAGAAAGGGCCGCGTCGGATGTACACATCGTGACACAAGTGGATGAGGTCGCCGTCCAGTTCACCAGACAACACCCGTTTGAATTTGGTCCAGCCCTCCCGGGACAGACGAATGTAGGCCGGGCACGGTTGTGTAGGGTCCGCATCACAGATGTCTCCCACCTCCTCCATGATATCGACCTTATCCGCATAAACGTGCAGGAAAACCTCGGGGTCAAGCTGAGATAAGCCAGTATTATATGCTCCGTCATGGTCAGTACGTGAATGATACCAGATTTGACTGTCTCTCGTATTTATAGGGAGAACCCCGTGAGATCAAAGGATTGGGTGGTCATGTCACTGGGCTGACTGAGTCTAGCCGGGTAATCAATGGCATCGTCGTCTGGTTCATGGCTAGACATTTGTTCATTGGGTTCTGCCGCTGCTTCTCTCAGGGCACGAGCCCACTCCAACTCGTCTGATGACCGCTCGTCCGTTGTAAACAGCTGGTCCACGATAGGCACCACCTTCTCGAAGGCTGTCCACAGATCGGGGTCTAGGGTGAAGCCTCGCGTAGGGTCTTGGTAGCGGCCCAGGCGTGGGAAGTCCACGGTGTACGTAGATGGCATTGTCTATGTGGATGAGGTGTCCGTGGAGCTCGCCGCTCAACACCCGTTTAAATTTGGTCCAGCCGTCACGGTGTAGCGTAACCGTATTCGATACGGTCTCAGAGCGCGACCAGCAAACATCTCCACGGTCTTCCACGAGGGTGACTTTATCTTCATAGACGTGTAACCCCACCCGGGGTGTAAGGGGAAGGATGGCTCGTAGGACTGGTGACATGCTTGATCCAATGACGAACGGTGAATGACACACACTGATGATGATGAAATTGTAGTTTAAGGGCCGCTTCCCATTCGGATTTCGCGGGCCATCAACTCAATGTTTTATTTGAATTTCGCGGTACATTACTTGGTTTATCGAATATCTTTTTCAGCGCTAATTATATAAACAAATAAATTAATAAATAAATAGATAAATAATAAATAACAGTGAGAGATTAGTAGGAGATATTAATAGAAATAAATAAGAATCGCTATATGTACAAGTTCGTAAGTCTTTTGCTGTTTTTTTTTTTTGGTTGTTATACTGGTGAATAAGAGTTCAATGTAATCGCGTGTATGATTCCTTTGTCTTGGTACCCCTTTGTACGCACAAAGCCGTCCAGAAAAAACTGGGAGAACCGTGAGCGTCTTGAGGATTTTTCGAATCGACTTTCCTAATGGCGCTCATGGGAACAGGGTGGGTTCTTCCAGAAATCTGTGCCTGTAACAATTGCTTGGAGTGTGTATTGGGGCACAGGACGGCAGACTGACACACACTCTGTTTGACCCTCGTGTTTATGGTGAGGTCCCACTGTCAATGCCACAGCGCCAGGATCAATAGGGCACAGACTATTGTGAGGCCCACCAGCCGTCGCTCGTTCCGGCGTGAGCGCTCGTGGTCCATAGCCCGAGCATCAAGGATGGCTGTCATAGTCCAGTAGTGGTGAGTGATGGCACACCTCTCCATCGAGTGCACTCTGTCGAGGACCGCTTCTGTGAACTCGTTCAGGATCTGGCGTCGCCCCTCGTTGTCGTCGCCATCTGCAAGCATGGACCGGACCACTGCTCGGTAACCCGTGAGTGAATTAACCACGGTGGCATGCTGTAAAATGCGAGTCGCATAGGGCTGGATCTCCGTCATGGCTCTGCAACCGTAGAAATGAAGGTGTGGGATCCAGAGGGACGTGACCATGTCACACATGCGCGCCTAGATGTAGCTCTACGGGTGTAGTCCGTTTGTAGAAATGGTGTCTGGATATATTTGATTTATTGGTCGGAATCGTACAGTACGGCATATCCATCAGTTCTGGTTCGGACATCATGAAGAAAATCCCCATTTCCAACGCAAATAGTCCATTGTGCGATGTCGTGCAATATAGAACTGACGTTCGCCGTTGTCACCACTGCTGGTAGATGAGCGACCTGTATTTCTTTGCCATGGACACGCGTCGTCCAAATTCCGCCGTGGAGACCGACTGTTACGTTTACGTCTATCTTCTCCGCTTCGGGTTTCATCTTCAACAAAACAATCTTGTCGCTTGATGAGGTGTTGACCAGAAAAGCTTCGGAATTTGCAGCTTCGACAATACTATCTATGATAAATTAATAGTGAAAATATGAATTGATACGTACATATGGCTCTACATAATATAACTTTTGCTATGGGATGAAGATACACGTTATACGGAGCTAATATTTGTTTTCTAAAAGTTCGAAACATAAGAAATAACAAAGCTGCAATTTTTATATCATACCTGTAAATGTCTTGCTGGCAGATTGCAAAGCGAACACGCGTCGTCGTGGGCCTCAAAGTTTGCAGGACAGATCGATATCTTAGCAGTCTTGTATTTCTGAACAGCAGTTTTATATTTCGTCAGTTTCATACGACATGGGTGGCAAATACAGGGTGGGTGGATGCTGTTGATGTCATGCTGAATATCGATACCAAAGGCATGAAGAATGTGTTTCTTAAACTTCTGTTTTGATATTTGTCTGGCCATATTTTCGGATACTGCACATAAGCGACAGTACAGCCGAAGCCGCTCTAAGTGTCGGTCCATTTCTCCGTATATTGAAATATTTTGTAGTGCTATCTCGATTTGAATGAACCGTCTCAACATAATATTTGGCTTTTATAATCGATATTCGAGAAAATATCACATGACAGAATAAAACCATATTCAAGGATGGTAAAGATGTGTTAATTATTTCCTTCCTGTTCATAACTAATTATAAAATTGTTCATTATATTGAACAGTTGAACGTATAAACATGTATTGAAATGACCACTGCATGTGTAAATAAAGTAAACAAATAAAATCGCCACGAACCCAGCCATACGTGGTATCCAACAGTGCATATCAATATATTGTTTTATTTATATTTATTTTTTTAATTTACTTATTGCATTTAGACCGTTTACAAGGGCGTCTCAGCTAGTAATGGATGAACTGGGATATAGCTGTTCATAATGAGACGTTGTTTGGGAATCGCTCAGGCATTTGTTGATTGGGGCCTGACGATGAGTCGGAGATTACCCCACAGGGGGTATTGCTTATTAAGCGCCAATTAGCTAATAGCCTTAATATGGCACCTGAAGAGAAGAAAACGGCAAACTAGCGTTCACATCAACCATTTTTTTCGCTTTCCTGTTCATTGCTCCTTAATATATGGTAACTGGTGGCTTGGAAAAATCTATTCTCCCTTATAGGCAGATTCATTGTTTCAGAGGTTCGAAATGCGGAATTTATTTTGTCTTCAAAATGACAAATTTTCACATTTTGACAAAATCCTTAATGTATTTTGAATAGGGATTTTTCCATTTATTTACTTGTGGATTATACTCGAACGAGCGACTGCTCTCTCATGCCGTTTTGACCACACGTTACCATTGCGAATATGAACTTCCTTGCAAATTTTTGTAATGTTTGGAAATGCGGAAATTACCGAAATCGATTAAAATGTTCGAAAATGGTAAAAATGATAGTCAGTTTTCAACACCATGTAATTAGGGAAATTAGTATCGCACATACATTATAAAACTATCACCATAATCCACATCACTTCACATTTCTTAATATTTGCTTTGCGCATAATTTGTATCTGGTAATTCAAACTTATTATAAATGCGCAGGTTAGATGATTCACTTCCGCCCTGTTAATCGGTCGCCAACAGACCGGCGAATTTGTCAGGCGGTCACGCACATTGAACATCAAAGAAAGCTGTGGCCGCTGTCAGCTATTCAGTATACAAAGGCCCAGCGGGCGGTACTGCTGGCCAGGGCACCTCGCCCGAGATAGTCGTGCCTCCATCTATTTTAGCTCCATGGTGGGGTGAATGCATTTTGAACTCGCAACTTGATTTTCATCATGGCGTTGTTGTTGTTCACTGGTTCATTGGATTGGCCTGGCGCTCGATCAACTCGCAGTCTCACTCATCCTTATTGATCTGAAAATCGTCAACCTCCCTGTCCTCGTTTTTAGCACAGAATACTTCACTGTCACGCAAAAAAATACGTTTTTCGCTATCTTTCTTGGGAGCTCAAACTTCCGTGCTTTCCCTGTCATTCCCTGTGCCGTCTGCTTGCGTTACGGTACCTAAAGCGTCACATTCATGCTCATGCGACTTTGGAGCTCAGAATTCGGGGAATTATTCAGGACAGGCAGAATTTTTCACAGTGGTATGCAAGCACCTCATATTAGGATTAAAGTAAACAATATAGACATATTTCACACAAAAGAACCATTTATACGTATTCATAGCCACTCCAAAGTGAAATATGGGCTTGGCCATGTCCGACGTAAAGGTGGGTCTGTCTGATTTTCGTTCCACAAAGCTCAACCGCACAAAATTAAATTAATCATTGATTGCAAATTCCATATGATGATTCCTCTTAACTTTTGTCGAACTTTCGCAGCTTCTGGGGCGGAAGTCTAGGCGCCACAATGAAACTTTTCGTGTCAAACTAATTTATTTGTACCGTACTGGTATTTTGCCTCGTGTTATCAACATTTTGTCAATTATGTTAAGGTCAGTTCAATTAACCCCTTCAGACTAAACACGCGATAGTGTGAACGAAATGTGCAAAAATTTAGTAGAACTAGATAAAATAGTCCTCTGCTGAAAAGAAATTCAACATGAATAGTTTGCTTGAGTGATTTTGAAAAGTGTTTCTAGCGCGAATTTGAAAATGCTCGTGCTATTTTAAAATACTTGCGCGATCTTGAAATTTTAATAACGCGCAGCGCAATGTCATATTTCACAAGAATTATATTTTAATTC
This sequence comes from Hanleya hanleyi, assembly GCA_036873755.1. NCBI lineage: Eukaryota > Metazoa > Mollusca > Polyplacophora > Lepidopleurida > Hanleyidae > Hanleya > Hanleya hanleyi. Next base: position 25,962 of record JAVTVY010025467.1, read on the forward strand.
AGGGAAATATTTTGAACTGGGATGCTTTCATGTAATATTTTGAGCTGAGATGTTTTCATCTAATATATATCAGTACCGGTACTGTTCCAGTACTGCGATTACTGTGTCAGAACTGTACAATTTCAGTGCTGTTATATTTCAGTACTCTTTCGGTATCCGTACTTTGGCGGAAATAGGCTGAAACATAATTGAGAATATGTTATTCGCAGAAAGCAAACTTTGAAAGTTGGCCTGAATGGCAAGTCCCAATTTCCATAGCACGCATAGACCAAAGACCAAAACTCGTAATCAATGGCCAGTTCCCATTATAGTTCAAGTTAATCCCTGGACAATGCTGTCTGGCCCCGTTGTCGGCGACACTGGTGCACAACATGTGGCCAACCGTGATCTAGGGTTGTTTTCGTGACCTCTCCCCTATGTTTATAAAATGGAGTGAGTTTTTCAACTGATGATAACTGGTATATTTCCGACCTGAGGTCGTCAGGCTTATCATAAATGTAAGCTTGTTGATCCTTTCTTGGAATGGTGGGAATATTTGATTATATTTACACCAGTTATCAATAGTTGGAAAAGCCTCTCCGTGTTATAAACATAGCGGAGGGCCAAGAGAACAACCCAAAGATCACGACGGCGACACTTGGGCAAGACAGCATTGTCCAGCGATTAACTAGATCAATATTGGGAATTGGCCATTGAAGTATTCAGGCGCGGCGAAGCAACTCAACATGGGGGGGGGGAGGCAAAAATCGGGGGTTGGACTGGGAGGGGATGTCCCCCTTCCGCGATGCGGGGTGTCCGTGGGTCGTCCCCCGGGAAATTTTGAAAATTTCCGCTTCATTTTACGCTCTTTGGCGCATTTTCAGAAAAGATTTTAGGGTGAAAAGTTTCACAATTTTCGTCTTCCTCACTCTTTCATAGAGGCAAAAAAAATAAAAAATAAATAAATAAATAAAAAATCTTCCTCAAATATTGTTGTTCAGATGAAATCCTCTTCTTGTCAGTTTAAGTCAAAGTCAACTTCTAACACCTCTGCAAGACAATGTCAGTTCAACAATGCGTATTGCTGAGTGAGTTAATAGGATTTATCGTCGATTTCAACAATATTTCAGCCATATCACGACGAACCAACTAAGTACCACCAAGCAAAGTTGCGTTTCTCTTGGTTCAATTTCAAGTTGGTTTGATTATCAATATACGAGTTGTCAGAGCATTCCCATCATATAGCTCTCTAGATTTGTATCTAATACCGCTTGTGCCGGTGCTAGGGGCCGTTATCCAAGTTGCCACATGAACAGGTACAATAAAAGCGTACCTGAGATACAACACATATCACTAATCGTTAGATTCTTGGTATGTGCTTTAGAATAGGTTAACCAGAAGACTACTGTGAAGTCATGTGGCTCTGTCAGTATGTCGGCACCTCTTCCCACTTCCCTTATATGTGTTGTAATGCATATTGTTGAACATTGCATCGATGCCAAGCTGAATTATTTGAAGTTGTGAGTGCCAAATGCGGCAATTTCGGGACTAATTTAAGTTTTTATCGAAAAAGAGAGGCGGATATCACATGGAACTGCATAATTCATGAAGACTTTGCTGGAGTTAACACTAAATCAGGATGAACAAACACTGAGAAGAAGTTGGCACTTTGCATGAAACTGCAATTTAAAACCAGTCGCGATAAATTTGGACCCATGAAGTAAGAAAAGGTGGGGGGAGGGTAGGGGGGGGTAAGAAACATTTAGAGATTTTAGAGGCTTCTCTACTAATTTTCGACCCATTTCCAGGATCTTCAGCTGCAATTATTGAGGGGGGGGAGGGGCAAAGTGATAAAAAGAGTTAGTACACGGAGGGGTTTGACATAATTACATTACCAACTATGTTTTTCTATATATATATATTTTTTTAAAGGGCTTTTTTTTTTCAAAAGTCCTCCCCGAACCCATGCTGGCTGCACTTCATTAATTGTTTTCTGTGTCCACAAACTATTCTATCAAGTGAGTTGTATGAATCCAATTTTATCTCTGGTTGGTGTGGATTTGAGTAACCGAATAATATCACGGTTACCAGTCAGAACCTGATATGTAACCGAACAGTAGCCATTAACAGTAACCGATGAGCTTCTTGCAGCATAAAATTACTCCTTCTCAAACTTCAGTAGTATCAACATCTAACTTTTGAGTTTAACTGTGGAATAAATACTCAGAACGTGATCATTCATGGACAATTCTATTGGTTAACATTGAAATGTAATGTGGAATATATTCAGTACCGTAAATAAATAACTGAACAGTAACTGAACAGTAACTGAACAGTAACATATCAGTAATCTAGCAGTAACCTAACAGTAACATAGCAGTAACCCAACAGTGACCTATCAGTAACATACAGGTTACCAGTCAGTAGCTGAACAGTAACCGATAGATTTAATATCATGGTTACCAGTCAGAAACGTATATATAACTGAACAGTAGCCATTCAACATGCAACCTTTGGGTTACTGATCAGTAACTGAATAGGAACGTATCAGTAAATATATAGGTTACCAATCAGTAGCTGAACAGTAACTTATCAGTTTAAGGTCTTGGTTGCCAGTCACTAACTGAGCTGTAACTGAACAGTAACCTATCAACTTGTAACCTTTAGGGTACTGAACAGTAACTGAATGGTAACCTAGCAGCAACATGTTGGTAACTGCCTGGTCACAACCGATTTGTCACCTATCAGCAACCTATCAGTTACTTGCCAGTCACAACTTCACAGTACTGCAAAGTTCGAATTCGAGCGGTTACCAACCAGTTACTCAATTGATACTGATCAGTAACTGAAAGGAAACCAATGTAACGACAATAATGGTAACTGGTTGGTAACTGCACAGTACTGTTCAGTCAGAATTTTACAATACTGAGATGTAGTGTTGGTTCAGTTACCTAACAGTAACTCATAGGTCACCTGTAGGTAACCAAACGGTAACTGCACCGACATTATATACCAGTACTTCACGGTGAAATTTTGCCTGTGCTCTGCCAACACATCTGATGGAAATTAATGAATTGTATCACAGTCAGATGGAAAAAAGGCTCATAGAAAAATGTGGTAAATATTTATGGAGTGCATGCAAGGTATTCTCAGATCTTCAGTCTATAAGGCTCGGTGCTGATCAAACTCTTATTATTCACCTTGTAAAAATGACTATGAACAGAGGCTGAACCTCTGGACAAGGGCAGCAGAATTTCACCGTACACAGGCAAACCGTCACCAACCAGTACCACTCAGTAACTGGTTGGCTACTGGTTGGTGGAGAACTGATTGGTACTGGTAGGAAAGGTCCCCTTGCGGTACCGTTCAGTCTTCAACTGATCAGTACCAACCGGTAACCAACCGGGTACTGATTGGTCACCCATTGGATCCTATGAATTTTCTACTGATTGGCTACCATGCAGTTACCAATCAGTTACCAATGAGTTACCGCTATGTTGCCATCCCAATTTTCCACACTTGGTACCTGTTGGTAACAATGCAGTAACACTTCAGTACCAGCTCAGTTACAGCTTGGTTACTGCTCAGTTACTGAACGGCTACCAACCAATTTCTGCTTACCTGCCAGTACCTCTTGTTACTGGTAGGTAAGGTCCCCTCGTGGTACTGTTCAGTTGTCAAGTTGGTCGCCAATCAGTAACTGAACAGTACCAACCAGTCACCAATCAGTTACCACACATTTCATTTATGGTATAACCTATTGGTCACCAACCAGTAACTGATCAGTAGCCTTCAAGTCAGAACTGCATGGTACTACAAAGTTGGGATCGTTGTGGCTACGACTTGGTTACCAATCAGTTACTGGTAGGTAACTGGAAAGAACCTGGCATATACTACCAAGTGGTGACTGATTGGTAACTGCACGGTACTGTTCAGTCAGGACTTCATGGTACCAATCCTGAACTTTCCGTGCAGTACCAACAAGTTACCTGGAGGTTACCAACCGGAAACTGAACGGTACCAATTGGTACAGAACTGAACGGTACTGAACGGTGAAAGTTTGCCTGTGTATTCCTTTGACACCGATCATGATTCCATTCGATATTTTTCGATCGAAGCCTTTCAAAATGTTTCATCGAAATACAGGGTGTAAGATTTAGTCGATATGTCGTGTATTTATCGTGCGCAGTTCGGTAGTACATTAATATTCCGGCTGGATCCATATTTTTATATGTGGGAAAACTTTCCACGCTATCAAATTTGACCATATTTACAGACACGGATATTGACACGGATCCGGCGTTATATAATCCGAACCTCGAATCAGTAACACGGATCCCGCGTTAGCACCACGGACCTCGGGTTAGTTTCACCGACCCCGCGTTAGTAGTACGGACCCCGCGTTAATTTTACAGACCCCGCGTTAGTAACACCGATCCGGCGTTAGTAATACGGACCTCGATTTAGTTACACGGACTCCGATAACCGATGAAATTATGGAAATTATCATCCATGTTTTAGTACTCTCTGTACATTATTGTTGTTTTGTGTGTTTCCTAACGTCGATCCATTTGGTGTAATAGTCAAAAGAAACAGGAGTACTGTTTGGGTACAACAACGATTCCAGACAGGAGGTCTTTCAGCCATACAAAGACCACAACAATATAAACTTACACGAAAGACCGACCATAAAGTATCGGTTGAAATATTTCAAGTATAAAGTTAAAGTATATTAAATTCAATGCGCTCGCAAGGATATATGTATGTACATGATGCGCATATATATATCCTTGTGAGTTCACAAAATATATGCCAAACTTGAATTGTGTCATCCTCAAAAGAAACATGTATTGTCGAGAGAAATAATCATGGAGTTCCAGAGCGGTAAAAAAATATATAATAATAATAATAATAATAATAATAAATAAAATAAAATAATAAACTACACATTGTTGGTACAATAACACGGTCTTTCCATTCTTACGGCAAATAAGTTAATACATGGTCACTGGTCGCTTTTGTCGTGGCCATTGTTTTGTTCGCTTTGCATGTGCAGACACGTTTTCTCACATTGCTTATTACTAGCTTATATTTTTTTATCGCGTTTTTCTTCTCACAAACCTGCTTGTATTGGTAACCCGCAGCTGTTGAACACATTTCCGAGCTTTATTTGGACCTCAAACAGCTTCGTCGAAATGAAAATGTGTTTAGAAAATGGTCCCTGGAGTCCAAACAATGGCTTGAATGGAGAAAGTTAGGCTTAAGAATTGGTCGCCTAGCGACTGTGCTTCATACAGACCGATTTTCTGCCCGATAAAATGACCCCAAATATCGATGGGCGTGTGACATGAAGCAAAATTATTTCCATATTTGCATTTGTATTAGGTAAAACGGGGTCATTGTCAACGAAAGAACTCATTCTTGGAAGTACCAGGCAACAAATTAGAAGTGCGTACCTATTGCGGTCCAAGAGTTATAACGTTTCTAAAAAATTATGAGCCAGCTCCGTCATGTAACACGGCATTAATTTAATTGCGAACACGGGATTCCTCGAGTGGTACCGCCGAATCGCTATACCGAAATTGACAACGCCCATTGAATAGATGAAATCAACAAGTGACCACGAACAGAGTGAGTGAACCATTTAACGGCTTAATAGTGCTGGAAAATTGGTTTTTGAATATCTGTAACCTATCATAGCTACATTCATGAAAATTCATAGGCCTACATAATTATACCTAAAATAGTGATGATTGGATGGATACTTTTGGAATGAAGCGTAAATTTAAAAAAATGCTAATTATCGTCTAATATTTCGGGATTTTTTTTATTGATTATAGTGTTTTTCTGTTACGTCATGTAATGACCTACATTCATGCTCAAATTTCAACTTAGAATTTCTAACACTTTTCCAGCTATGGCCCTGTAGCCGCAAATCTGTCAGTGGCCATATCTCAGAAACCAAGGTCAAGGCCAGGCTGAAAATTCAGTGACGTCATACTTGTATTATGAGGAACAGTTGTGCTAACTTAGAGATTTGGAGGTTACTGTCGAGAAAAAGACATACGTTGTTTACATTGTGTGATATAGAAGGTCACGGTCAGATGGTTTTATAATTAGTGCCAAAAGAAAGTCAATATTTTACTCACTATTGTGTCATTGTCTTAGTTTTTTAGTAAATGGAATCGATATTTGGATTCTTACCACTTCAAAGGTCAAGGTCAAAACCGAGTTCTGACACAAGTGAGGACCTTGTGACGTACTGTAGGTCACGTGACCTTATTTTTAGGTTGGTCGCATAAGCCGTTCCAGATTTGACCACCAAACTTTGCACTCATATAGACACTCTCCTGAAGGTCAAAGGTCAAATTTAAGGTCATATTCTTTCAGTTCATCAAAGTGTTAATTAACACTAGAAGAATCAACGCCGTAGCTTGTGTCGTTCTAAAATGACAGGTTTTGAAAAAAATTAAAGGGGCGATAACTACTTTTTCTTGTTACCTAACAGTTCGAAAATAAAACTAGCACCTGACCATATATAAGACATACGAACCCTCAACTTTCTTTCAGATATGTTCTTCAGTTTTGACTGTACAGAGGTCACAAGGAAAACAGCAACTGGGGAGAGAACTCGAAAACTGCTCGTCTGATGTACTGACTTTATGGTATCGTTTATTGGGAAATTCGTCGAAGATTTATATTCTAAATCTTCACTACGTCTTCTCTGCTGTTTGGTCAATATTCACTAAAGTACTTTTCACTTTAAAGGCTTATATCTCAAAAGGTCAAGGTCAGATATGGAGACCATGGAATGAACTTCGGGCTCAGGCCTATACAGGAGCCTAATTGTGTTACTGTATCTCAAACTTTTTAGCTTGTAGGGCGTAGACAAAATTCGTGTGGAATAATAATAATAACTAGATATTGTTGGTACAATAACACGGCCTTTCCATCACGGTCCCACAAAGGTTTCCTGTCGATATCATGATAGTTGAACATCATCCGTTTAATTGACAAATATACATAATGCATTACGGGCTTACAGCAGCTCCTTTCATCATCTAACGACGTTCATTTAATTGCAATCGCGGGGTAACTCGGTTGGTACAGTCGGAAAAGGAATTGGTGTGTCGGATTACATACAGGTCTCCACGCCTTGTCAATGGAGAACCAATTAATAACTGAGAAACTGATCTGGCGTTATACAATTAGATGGATGAAATCAATTACTACTGAATATCGAAAGCGTACTTCCGATGAAGCAAGTTATTTCCCTTGTCTGTTTTCGAATACCAGCATAGCTGAGCCTCTGTCTACGCTGTGTTATTTCAAACTAACGGCTTTCTCGTAACTTTTCAAGTTTTCCACAACAACTGTTCTCTGTACGGTGTCATTGTCAACGAAAGAACTCATTATTGGAAGTAACAGGCAACAAATTAGAAGTCCGTACCTACTGCGGTCCAAGAGATAAAATGTTTCCAAAATTGAGCCGTCCCCGTCATGTAACACGACATTTATTTAATGGCGAACACCGGATGCCTTGAGTGCTACAGCCAAATCGCTATAGCGAAATTGACAACACCCATTGAATAGGTGAAATCAACATGTGACCATTTAACGGCTTAATAGTTCGGAAAAATTGTTTTTTTTTAAATATCTCTAAACATATCAAAGATATATTCTTGAAATTTCATAGGCAAATACATATATATATATTCCCTCAATAATGCCTAAAAATAGTGATGATTGGATGCGTAATTTTCGCAAAATTTGAATAGATCGAAAATTTCAGAAATGGCTAATTATCTCCCAATCTTTCTGGTATTTTTTTATGGGTTGTACTGATGTTCTGTTACGTCATTTAATGACCTACAATCATGTGCAAATTTCAAGTTAGATTTCCTAACATTTTTCAAGTTATGGCGCTGGCCCTATCTCAAAATCCAGGGTCAAGGTCAGGTTTAAAAATTCAGTGACGTCATACCTGTATCATGGGGTACAAATGTACTAAATCACAGATTCCTGCATGTTGTAGTTTTTGAGAAAAACGCGAACAATGTTTTTTACATTGTTCGATATTCAAGGTCAAGGTTACATCGGATCGTTTCATTAGTAGCACCGAAAGAAAGACAATATTGTGCTTACTATTGTGTCATTATTTCTTAGTTGTCAGTGTGTTGCTTTTTCAGTAATTGGAAGCCGTATTTTCGATACTTGGATGCTCATGACTTCAAGGGTCAAGGTCATGGCCGAGTTCTGACACAAGTACTGACCGTATGACGTGATGTAGGTCACGTGACCTCATTTTCAGACTGATGGCATCAGCCGTTCAAGAGTTGACCACCAAATTTTGCACTCATACTGAGACGCTCTCAGAGGTCAAAGGTCAAATTTAAGGTCACATACTTTTTGGAAATTGAAGTGTTCATTAATGTCACAAGAATCAATGCCGTAGTTCATTTTGTTATAAAATGACGTGTTTTGAAAATCATTAAAGGGGAGATAACTACTTTTTCTTGTTACGTAACAATTCAAAAATATAACTACAGTATGGCCATATATAAGACTTACCAACCATATACTTTCTTTCAGACATGTTCTTTAGTTTTGACTGTACACCGCTAACAAGGAAAACAGCACCAGGGGAGAGAACTCGAAAACTGCTTGTCTGACCGACTTATTTTATTGACTTATTTTGTTGGGTACATCTGCAAACTTTTACATTCTAAATTTCAGCTTATGCGTTTGGTCAATATTCGCAGAATGTTGTTTTTGTTAGAAAAGCCCACAGCTCAATAGGTCAAGGTCAAAGTCAAAATTGAATACCTGTACCAGAAACTTCAGTCAAGTATCTATAAATGTGTCAAATATCTCGACTGTACATCAAGCCGTTTAACCGCTATTTCAAAAGTGGAATAATAATAATAATAATAATCCGTAGAATAACAATAGGTCTGTCTATCCATTGGAAATGGAAAGACCTAACTAGACATTGTTGGTACAATGGCACGGCTTTCCATGACGGTCTCTCGAAGGTATCCGTTCGTTGTAAATTAAATTCAGGCCGCGTTACATATGCGATGTCGATATAATGATAATTGAACACCCTCCATTTAATTGACAAATATACATAATGCATTATGGGCTTACAGAGGGATCATCAGGGTTCGCAGCTCCTTTCATCATCTAAAACGACGTTCATTTAATTGCAATCGCGGGGCGACTCGATTGGTACAGTCGGAAAAGGGGTTGGTGTGTCGGGTTACATACAGGGCTTCACGCCTTGTCAATGGAGAACCACTTAATAACTCTTTGAAACTGATCTTGCGTTATTCAATTAGATGGTTGAAATCAACTACTACTTAATATGGAAAGCGTTTAACCAGATGGATAATGGGCAAATAGCACACACGAAGTGAGGAAAATGTTTTTTGTTATATCCTCAAAACAATCAATGTTATAATCCTTGAAATTTCACAGATAAACACATGCATATATTCCCTCAATCAAAATTGAATACCTGTACCAGAAACAGCAGCCTAGTAACTACAAATCGCGTGAAACAACCACGAGATTCAGTCGTGAACCGGTCACTCACGTATTCTGGCGCGACAGTTTAGTCGACTGGGTGTTGTTCTTCAATTAGAAAACAAATCTTTACCTTCTTTATACAAATCCATTCGTATTTCATCTCAGACAATTACTCATAAACGGCGAAAGCAAGTATTCTCTCGTGACCTTATTTTCAGGCTGATCGCATAAGCCGTTCAAGAGTTGACCACCAAAATTTGCACTCATATAAAGACCAACCTGGAGGTCAAAGGTCAAATTTAAGGTCATATTCTTTCAGTTCATCAAAGTGTTAATTAACAGTAGAAGAATCAACGCCGTAGCTTGAGTCGTTGTAAAATGGTGGAATTTGAAAAAGATTAAAGGGGAGATAACTAATGTTTCTTCTTATGTAACAGTTCGAAAATAGAACTAGCACATGACCATATATAACACTTACGAACCCTCAACTTTCTTTCAGATATGTTCAATTCTTTTGACTGTAAAGAGGTCACAAGCAAAACAGCACCAGGGGAGAGAACTCGAAAACTGCTTATCTGACCTACTTATTTTATGGTATCACTTTAGTGGGAATATCTTCAAAGATTTACAGTCTAAATCTCAACTACTTCTCAGCTGTTCGGTCAACATTCACTACATAATTTTTCAATTTAAAGGCTTATAACTCAAAAGGTCAAGGTCAAGGTCAAACGTGTAGCCCACCTGCCAAACTTCAGACCTATACCTATGCGTGTGACAATTATTGTAACTGCAGTGCGAACTGTTTCGTCTGTAGGGCGTAGACAAAATTGGATAGAATGGGTATTCTTTTGAGCCACCGCTCTTGCATACGCCGCTTGTCCTGCTCATATCCGAGGGTTTCAACACTGATGCCGTTCTTTCCATATGGACCAGATTCTTGTCCAGTAATTTCATATGGGCCACGAGGTCGACATACTTTTGGCGTTATGTCCGTCGTAGTATGGGTTCAAATGCGTTATGGACTAAACTTGCGGTTTCAACTATCTTAAACCCCTGTTTTCTGTGGCCTCCAACGTCTCGCCCACCTTGGAGTCCATGCTTTCGTTGAGCAGAAACTCGTGTTCACAGCATTGGTCGTGTGATTCCGTTGGATCATCACGGCTGGTTGATGAGTGTAATCCGTGGCTGGTGGTATGAAGCGGGCCTGATATATGGGAGCCGGTTGGATAGGGCCCCGAACGACGAGAGCTGCCGGGTGTGGACTCAGTGGTTGGTATGAGGATCACTGGCTCACACTCTGACTTCGTGGTGGACACTCTTCGTGTAACAAGTGGGTCGTCAATCAGCGATCTTCGGGGGTATGGGCTTTTAAGTCTATGAACAGCTAGCCGTACGGTCGACTGGTCGCGCATTTAAACTGGAGAGATATGTAAAAGGTTGGAAAAGTTGACGTCTGGCGACCCAAATGTAACCATACGCTTCTCTTGGCACCTCCTATTCAGATTCTTGAAACGCCCGCATGAAATAATCGATGGTGTGACGATAAGTTCGACTTCCACAAAATATCACTGGACGCCTTCCATAGAAGAAAGAGATTCTGGTTCAAACAGATGACGGACAGATTCCGATGATGAGACGGTTTTTTAATCAAGACGGCGGTGTTTGAATTGCCCTTGGCAGCACCCATTAGATAATCCAGTACTACCACGTTCGTCTGCTCGGGGTCGAAGTAATATGCTTGATGGAAATCGACAGGAATGCCTGCAACGAAGTTCACATTCTTAATCGTTTCGTAAGCGGGCTGCCACTGGCTGTAACCCTAGACAATACGGGTATAGCTGATGTTATCACCCAGGACCCTGACGGGCCGCTGACCGTCATGGTATAGGGATGCTCTACTCCATTTGATGGACCCAAAGCGGGAATCGGCGGTGCCTCTTGTTTGGGTCTGATCATACTACCGCGATGATAACGGTTCTCTGACGAAAACGGCATGTTGATTACTTGAACATTAGATATAGACTGATGATGGACACTTGCTAACCCTCTATATGTATAGACACCACCACCACCACCACCGGTCTCGAGATACCTTCCATCGTTTTGACGTACCTTCCATCGTATGCTTCGGCGTCACACACCCTATAAGTCTGCCCAACAAGAAAAAAATCCACGTGTTCCTGTACATTACGTCTTTCGTTTGGATTTCACTCCACGGGAGTTTCCCCACTTGACATTATGCTGGACATAGTGCTGGAGATAACGTCGGGGATCCTACACACACTTTGAGTTCCTGGTGGAACCAAAACATGTTAAGACTTGATGGATTGATGACGTCACGGGAACCTCCGGACAAACTCCGACTTTTTCTGACATTCTCATATAGAATGCATATTAACCCACATATTGAACTTTGACCTCTGTGACGTCACAATCGCGAGGCCGAAAGTGACGTTTAACCTATATCCCTTACTGGAAGTGACCGGACAGTCAGGAAGGTTTATGCGAAGAGAAAGCAAAGGCAAAACCAGATCCCTTAGACCTTTGTGATTTGCATCTGCAAAAGGTCAAGTGTCTTGACCTCTGCACCAAAACTGACCGTTTCATGGGATCGTTTCAATAGGCTCACATATGTTAGTATGACAATGTAGATTTCCTGTTGTCGGCCCCCAGTGGACGTTATATGACATTTTTTTAGTAATTTCTGTTGGTTCTTGGCCCAACGTCAAAGGCAATCTGACGAATGTTCACAGCGTCGAACCAAAAGGATTCAGATGGCCTTTTCGAACTTTTTGTTCTATTCTGTTACCTACATTAACCCCCAACAGTTTCGGGACCTTTCGACCGACCCTGCGACCACACGGGCCGGACAAACAAAGACCGACCCAGTGACCATACGAGCCTGACAAACAAAACCGACCCTGTGAACATACGAGCCGGACAAACAAAGACCTACCCTGTGATCATACCGGTCGTACAAACAAAGACAGACCCTGTGACCATACGAGCCGGACAAACAAAGAGCGACCCTGTGACCATATGGGCCGGACAAACAAAGACCGACCCTGTGACCATACGGCCCGGACAAACAAAGACCGACCCTGTGATCATACGGGTCGGACAAACAAAGACTGACCCTGTTACCATACGGGCCGGACAAACAAAGACCGACTCTGTGACCATACGGGCCGAACAAACAAACACCGACCCTGTTACCATACGGGCCGGACAAACAAAGACCGACCCTGTGACCATACGGGCCGGACAAACAAACACCGACCCTGTGACCATACGGGCCGGACAAACAAAGACCGACCCTGTGACCATACGGGCCGGACAAACAAAGACCGACCCTGTGACCATACGGGCCGGACAAACAAAGACCGACCCCTTGATCATATGGGCCGGACAAACAAAGAGCGACCCTGTGACCATATGGGCCGGACAAACAAAGACCGACCCTGTGACCATACCGGCCATACAAAATAAGACCGACCCTGTGATCATACGGGCCGGACAAACAAAGAGCGAACCTGTGACCATATGGGCCGGACAAACAAAAACCGACCCTGTGACCATACGGGACGGACAAACAAAGACTGACCCTGTGACCATACGGGCCGGACAAACAAAGACCGACACTGTGACCATACGGGACGGACAAACAAAGACCGACCCTGTGACCATACGGGCCGGACAAACAAAGACCGACCATGTGACCATACGGGCCGGACAAACAAGGACCGACCCTGTGATCATACGGGTCGGACAAACAAAGACTGACCCTGTGAGCATACGGGACGGACAAACAAAGACCGACCCTGTGACCATACGGGACGGACAAAGCAAGACCGACCCTGTGACCATACGGGCCGGACAAACAAAGACCGACCCTGTGACCATACGGGCAAGACAAACAAAGACCGACCCTGTGACCATACGGGCCAGACAAACAAAGACCGACCCTGTGACCATACGGGCGGACAAACAAAAACCGATCCTGTGACCATACGGACCGGACAAACAAAGACCGACCTCTTGATCATATGGGCCGGACAAACTAAGAGCGACCCTGTGACCATATGGGCAGGACAAACAAAGACCGACCCTGTGACCATACGGGCCGGACAAACAAAGACCGTCCCTGTAACCATACGGACCGGACAAAGAAAGAGCGACCCTGTCACCATATGGGCTGGACAAACAAAAACCGACCCTGTGACCATACGGGACGGACAAACAAAGACTGACCCTGTGACCACACGTGCCGGGCAAACAAAGACCGACCCTGTGACAATACGGGACGGACAAACAAAGACCGACCCTGTGACCCTACGGGACGGACAAACAAAGACGACCCTGTGACCATACGGGCCGGAAAAACAAGGACCGACCCGGTGTTCATACGGGTCGGACAAACAAAGACCGATACTGAACCATATGGGCCAGACAAACAGACACCGACCCTGTGACCATACGGGCCGGACAAACAAAGACCGACACTGTGACCATACGGGACAGACAAACAAAGACCTACCTTGTGACCATACGGGCCGGACAAACAAAGACCGACTCTGTGACCATACGGGCCGGACAAACAGGGACCGACCCTGTGATTATACGGGTCGGACAAACAAAGACCGACCCTGTACCATATGGGCCAGACAAACAAAGACCGAGCCTGTGACCATACGGGCCGGACAAACAAAGACCTACCCTGTGACCATACCGGCCGGACAAACAAAGACCGACCTCTTGATCATATGGGCCGGACAAACTAAGAGCGACCCTGTGATCATACGGGTCGGACAAACAAAGACCGACCCTGTGACCATACCGGTCGTACAAACTAAGACCGACCCTGTGACCATACGGGGCGGACAAACAAAGGGCGACCCTGTGACCATATGGGCCGGACAAACAAAGACCGACCTTGTGACCATACGGACCGGACAAACAAAGACCGACCCTGTGACCATACGGGCCGGACAAACAAAGACCGACCCTCTGACCATATGGGCCGGACAAACAAAGACCGACCCTGTGACAATACAGGCCGGACAAACAAAGAGCGACCCTGTGACCATATGGGCCGGACAAACAAAGACCGACCCTGTGACCATACGGGACGGACAAAGCAAGACCGACCCTGTGACCATACGGGCCGGACAAACAAAGACCGACCCTGTGACCATACAGGCCGGACAAACAAAGACTGACCCTGTGACCACACGGGCCGGACAAACAAAGACCGACCCTGTGACCATACAGGACGGACAAGGCAAGACCGACCCTGTGACCATACGGGCCGGACAAACAAAGACCGACCCTGTGACCATACGGGCCAGACAAACAAAGACCGACACTGTGACCATACGGGCCAGACAAACAAAGACCGACCCTGTGACCATACGGGCGGACAAACAAAAATCGATCCTGTGACCATACGGACCGGACAAACAAAGACCGACCTCTTGATCATATGGGCCGGACAAACTAAGAGCGACCCTGTGACCATATGGGCCGGACAAACAAAGACCGACCCTGTGACCATACGGGCCGGACAAACAAAGACCGTCCCTGTAACCATACGGACCGAACAAAGAAAGACCGACTCTGTGACCATACGGGCGGGACAAACAAAGACCGACCCTGTGACCATACGGGCCGGACAAACAAAGACCGACCCCTTGATCATATGGGCCGGACAAACTAAGAGCGACCCTGTGACCATATGGGCAGGACAAACAAAGACCGACCCGGTGACCATACCGGTCATACAAACTAAGACCGACCCTGTGATCATACGGGCCGGACAAACAAAGAGCGACCCTGTCACCATATGGGCTGGACAAACAAAAACCGACCCTGTGACCATACGGGACGGACAAACAAAGACTGACCCTGTGACCACACGTGCCGGGCAAACAAAGACCGACCCTGTGACAATACGGGACGGACAAACAAAGACCGACCCTGTGACCCTACGGGACGGACAAACAAAGACGACCCTGTGACCATACGGGCCGGAAAAACAAGGACCGACCCGGGGTTCATACGGGTCGGACAAACAAAGACCGATACTGAACCATATGGGCCAGACAAACAGACACCGACCCTGTGACCATACGGGCCGGACAAACAAAGACCGACACTGTGACCATACGGGACAGACAAACAAAGACCTACCCTGTGACCATACGGGTCGGACAAACAAAGACCGACCCTGTACCATATGGGCCAGACAAACAAAGACCGAGCCTGTGACCATACGGGCCGGACAAACAAAGACCTACCCTGTGACCATACCGGCCGGACAAACAAAAACCGATCCTGTGACCATACGGACCGGACAAACAAAGACCGACCTCTTGATCATATGGGCCGGACAAACTAAGAGCGACCCTGTGACCATATGGGCCGGACAAACAAAGACCGACCCTGTGACCATACCGGTCGTACAAACTAAGACCGACCCTGTGACCATACGGGGCGGACAAACAAAGAGCGACCCTGTAACCATATGGGCCGGACAAACAAAGACCGACCTTGTGACCATACGGACCGGACAAACAAAGACCGACCCTGTGACCATACGGGCCGGACAAACAAAGACCGACCCTGTGACCATATGGGCCGGACAAACAAAGACCGACCCTGTGACCATACAGGCCGGACAAACAAAGAGCGACCCTGTGACCATATGGGCCGGACAAACAAAGACCGACCCTGTGACCATACGGACCGGACAAACAAAAACCGACCCTGTGACCATACGGGCCGGACAAACAAAGACCGACCCTGTGACCATTCGGGCCGGACAAACAAAGACCGACCCCTTGATCATATGGACCGGACAAACAAAGAGCGACCCTGTGGCCATATGGGCCGGACAAACAAAGACCGACCCTGTGGCCATACCTGACATACAAACAAAGACCGACCCTGTGACCATACGTGCCGGACAAACAAAGACCGACCCTTTGACCATACGGGACGGACAAACAAAGACCGACCCTGTGACAATACGGGCCGGACAAACAAAGACCGACCCTGTGACCACACGGGCCGGACAAACAAGGACCGACCCTGTGATCATACGGGTCGGACAAACAAAGACCGACCCTGTACCATATGGGCCAGACAAACAAACACCGATCATGTGACCATACGGACCGGACAAACAAAGAGCGACCCTGTGACCATATGGGCCGGACAAACAAAAACCGAGCCTGTGACCATACGGGCCGGACAAACAAAGACCTACCCTGTGACCATACCGGCCGGACAAACAAAGACCGACCTCTTGATCATATGGGCCGGACAAACTAAGAGCGACCCTGTGATCATACGGGTCGGACAAACAAAGACCGACCCTGTGACCATACCGGTCGTACAAACTAAGACCGACCCTGTGACCATACGGGGCGGACAAACAAAGAGCGACCCTGTGACCATATGGGCCGGACAAACAAAGACCGACCTTGTGACCATACGGACCGGACAAACAAAGACCGACCCTGTGACCACACGGGCCGGACAAACAAAGACCGACCCTGTGACCATATGGGCCGGACAAACAAAGACCGACCCTGTGACCATACAGGCCGGACAAACAAAGAGCGACCCTGTGACCATATGGGCCGGACAAACAAAGACCGACCCTGTGGCCATACCTGACATACAAACAAAGACCGACCCTGTGACCATACGTGCCGGACAAACAAAGACCGACCCTGTGACCATACGGGACGGACAAACAAAGACCGACCCTGTGACCATACGGGCCGGACAAACAAAGACCGACCCTGTGACCATACGGGCCGGACAAACAAGGACCGACCCTGTGATCATACGGGTCGGACAAACAAAGACCGACCCTGTACCATATGGGCCAGACAAACAAACACCGATCATGTGACCATACGGACCGGACAAACAAAGAGCGACCCTGTGACCATATGGGCCGGACAAACAAAACCCGACTCTGTGACCATACGGGGCGGACGAACAAAGACTGACCCTGTGACCATACGGGACGGACAAACAAAGACCGACCCTGTGACCATACGGGCTGGACAAACAAAGACCGACCCTGTGACCATACGGGCCGGACAAACAAGGACCGACCCTGTGATCATACGGATCGGACAAACAAAGACCGACCCTGTATCATATGGGCCAGACAAACAAACACCGATCATGTGACCATACGGGCCGGACAAACAAAGACCGACCCTGTGACCATACGGGCCGGACATACAAAGACCGACCCAGTGACCATACGGGCCGGACAAACAAAGACCGACCCTGTGACCATACGGGCCGGACAAACAAAGACCAACCCTGTGACCATACGGGCCGGACAAACAAAAACCGATGCTGTGACCACACGGAGCGGACAAACAAAGACCGACCTCTTGATCATACGGGTCGGACAAACAAAGACCGACCCTGTACCATATGGGCCAGACAAACAAAGACCGAGCCTGTGACCATACGGGCCGGACAAACAAAGACCTACCCTGTGACCATACCGGCCGGACAAACAAAAACCGATCCTGTGACCATACGGACCGGACAAACAAAGACCGACCTCTTGATCATATGGGCCGGACAAACTAAGAGCGACCCTGTGACCATATGGGCCGGACAAACAAAGACCGACCCTGTGACCACACCGGTCGTACAAACTAAGACCGACCCTGTGACCATACGGGGCGGACAAACAAAGGGCGACCCTGTGACCATATGGGCCGGACAAACAAAGACCGACCTTGTGACCATACGGACCGGACAAACAAAGACCGACCCTGTGACCATACGGGCCGGACAAACAAAGACCGACCCTCTGACCATATGGGCCGGACAAACAAAGACCGACCCTGTGACAATACAGGCCGGACAAACAAAGAGCGACCCTGTGACCATATGGGCCGGACAAACAAAGACCGACCCTGTGACCATACGGGACGGACAAAGCAAGACCGACCCTGTGACCATACGGGCCGGACAAACAAAGACCGACCCTGTGACCATACAGGCCGGACAAACAAAGACTGACCCTGTGACCACACGGGCCGGACAAACAAAGACCGACCCTGTGACCATACAGGACGGACAAGGCAAGACCGACCCTGTGACCATACGGGCCGGACAAACAAAGACCGACCCTGTGACCATACGGGCCAGACAAACAAAGACCGACCCTGTGACCATACGGGCCAGACAAACAAAGACCGACCCTGTGACCATACGGGCGGACAAACAAAAATCGATCCTGTGACCATACGGACCGGACAAACAAAGACCGACCTCTTGATCATATGGGCCGGACAAACTAAGAGCGACCCTGTGACCATATGGGCCGGACAAACAAAGACCGACCCTGTGACCATACGGGCCGGACAAACAAAGACCGTCCCTGTAACCATACGGACCGAACAAAGAAAGACCGACTCTGTGACCATACGGGCGGGACAAACAAAGACCGACCCTGTGACCATACGGGCCGGACAAACAAAGACCGACCCCTTGATCATATGGGCCGGACAAACTAAGAGCGACCCTGTGACCATATGGGCAGGACAAACAAAGACCGACCCGGTGACCATACCGGTCATACAAACTAAGACCGACCCTGTGATCATACGGGCCGGACAAACAAAGAGCGACCCTGTCACCATATGGGCTGGACAAACAAAAACCGACCCTGTGACCATACGGGACGGACAAACAAAGACTGACCCTGTGACCACACGTGCCGGGCAAACAAAGACCGACCCTGTGACAATACGGGACGGACAAACAAAGACCGACCCTGTGACCCTACGGGACGGACAAACAAAGACGACCCTGTGACCATACGGGCCGGAAAAACAAGGACCGACCCGGTGTTCATACGGGTCGGACAAACAAAGACCGATACTGAACCATATGGGCCAGACAAACAGACACCGACCCTGTGACCATACGGGCCGGACAAACAAAGACCGACACTGTGACCATACGGGACAGACAAACAAAGACCTACCCTGTGACCATACGGGTCGGACAAACAAAGACCGACCCTGTACCATATGGGCCAGACAAACAAAGACCGAGCCTGTGACCATACGGGCCGGACAAACAAAGACCTACCCTGTGACCATACCGGCCGGACAAACAAAAACCGATCCTGTGACCATACGGACCGGACAAACAAAGACCGACCTCTTGATCATATGGGCCGGACAAACTAAGAGCGACCCTGTGACCATATGGGCCGGACAAACAAAGACCGACCCTGTGACCATACCGGTCGTACAAACTAAGACCGACCCTGTGACCATACGGGGCGGACAAACAAAGAGCGACCCTGTAACCATATGGGCCGGACAAACAAAGACCGACCTTGTGACCATACGGACCGGACAAACAAAGACCGACCCTGTGACCATACGGGCCGGACAAACAAAGACCGACCCTGTGACCATATGGGCCGGACAAACAAAGACCGACCCTGTGACCATACGGACCGGACAAACAAAAACCGACCCTGTGACCATACGGGCCGGACAAACAAAGACCGACCCTGTGACCATTCGGGCCGGACAAACAAAGACCGACCCCTTGATCATATGGACCGGACAAACAAAGAGCGACCCTGTGGCCATATGGGCCGGACAAACAAAGACCGACCCTGTGGCCATACCTGACATACAAACAAAGACCGACCCTGTGACCATACGTGCCGGACAAACAAAGACCGACCCTTTGACCATACGGGACGGACAAACAAAGACCGACCCTGTGACAATACGGGCCGGACAAACAAAGACCGACCCTGTGACCACACGGGCCGGACAAACAAGGACCGACCCTGTGATCATACGGGTCGGACAAACAAAGACCGACCCTGTACCATATGGGCCAGACAAACAAACACCGATCATGTGACCATACGGACCGGACAAACAAAGAGCGACCCTGTGACCATATGGGCCGGACAAACAAAAACCGACTCTGTGACCATACGGGGCGGACGGACAAAGACTGACCCTGTGACCATACGGGACGGACAAACAAAGACCGACCCTGTGACCATACGGGCCGGACAAACAAGGACCGACCCTGTGATCATACGGATCGGACAAACAAAGACCGACCCTGTATCATATGGGCCAGACAAACAAACACCGATCATGTGACCATACGGGCCGGACAAACAAAGACCGACCCTGTGGCCATACGGGCCGGACATACAAAGACCGACCCAGTGACCATACGGGCCGGACAAACAAAGACCGACCCTGTGACCATACGGGCCGGACAAACAAAGACCAACCCTGTGACCATACGGGCCGGACAAACAAAAACCGATGCTGTGACCACACGGAGCGGACAAACAAAGACCGACCTCTTGATCATACGGGTCGGACAAAGACCGACCCTGTACCATATGGGCCAGACAAACAAAGACCGAGCCTGTGACCATACGGGCCGGACAAACAAAGACCTACCCTGTGACCATACCGGCCGGACAAACAAAAACCGATCCTGTGACCATACGGACCGGACAAACAAAGACCGACCTCTTGATCATATGGGCCGGACAAACTAAGAGCGACCCTGTGACCATATGGGCCGGACAAACAAAGACCGACCCTGTGACCACACCGGTCGTACAAACTAAGACCGACCCTGTGACCATACGGGGCGGACAAACAAAGAGCGACCCTGTGACCATATGGGCCGGACAAACAAAGACCGACCTTGTGACCATACGGACCGGACAAACAAAGACCGACCCTGTGACCATACGGGCCGGACAAACAAAGACCGACCCTGTGACCATATGGGCCGGACAAACAAAGACCGACCCTGTGACCATACAGGCCGGACAAACAAAGAGCGACCCTGTGACCATATGGGCCGGACAAACAAAGACCGACCCTGTGACCATACGGACCGGACAAACAAAGACCGACCCTGTGACCATACGGGCCGGACAAACAAAGACCGACCCTGTGACCATTCGGGCCGGACAAACAAAGACAGACCCCTTGATCATATGGGCCGGATAAGCAAAGAGCGACCCTGTGACCATATGGGCCGGACAAACAAAGACCGACCCTGTGGCCATACCTGACATACAAACAAAGACCGACCCTGTGACCATACGTGCCGGACAAACAAAGACCGACCCTGTGACCATACGGGACGGACAAACAAAGACCGACCCTGTGACCATACGGGCCGGACAAACAAAGACCGACCCTGTGACCATACGGGCCGGACAAACAAGGACCGACCCTGTGATCATACGGGTCGGACAAACAAAGACCGACCCTGTACCATATGGGCCAGACAAACAAACACCGATCATGTGACCATACGGACCGGACAAACAAAGAGCGACCCTGTGACCATATGGGCCGGACAAACAAAAACCGACTCTGTGACCATACGTGGCGGACGAACAAAGACTGACCCTGTGACCATACGGGACGGACAAACAAAGACCGACCCTGTGACCATACGGGCCGGACAAACAAAGACCGACCCTGTGACCATACGGGCCGGACAAACAAGGACCGACCCTGTGATCATACGGATCGGACAAACAAAGATCGACCCTGTATCATATGGGCCAGACAAACAAACACCGATCATGTGACCATACGGGCCGGACAAACAAAGACCGACCCTGTGACCATACGGGCCGGACATACAAAGACCGACCCAGTGACCATACGGGCCGGACAAACAAAGACCGACCCTGTGACCATACGGGGCGGACAAACAAAGAGCGACCCTGTGACCATATGGGCCGGACAAACAAAGACCGACCTTGTGACCATACGGACCGGACAAACAAAGACCGACCCTGTGACCATACGGGCCGGACAAACAAAGACCGACCCTGTGACCATATGGGCCGGACAAACAAAGACCGACCCTGTGACCATACAGGCCGGACAAACAAAGAGCGACCCTGTGACCATATGGGCCGGACAAACAAAGACCGACCCTGTGACCATACGGACCGGACAAACAAAGACCGACCCTGTGACCATACGGGCCGGACAAACAAAGACCGACCCTGTGACCATTCGGGCCGGACAAACAAAGACAGACCCCTTGATCATATGGGCCGGATAAGCAAAGAGCGACCCTGTGACCATATGGGCCGGACAAACAAAGACCGACCCTGTGGCCATACCTGACATACAAACAAAGACCGACCCTGTGACCATACGTGCCGGACAAACAAAGACCGACCCTTTGACCATACGGGACGGACAAACAAAGACCGACCCTGTGACATACGGGCCGGACAAACAAAGACCGACCCTGTGACCATACGGGCCGGACAAACAAGGACCGACCCTGTGATCATACGGGTCGGACAAACAAAGACCGACCCTGTACCATATGGGCCAGACAAACAAACACCGATCATGTGACCATACGGACCGGACAAACAAAGAGCGACCCTGTGACCATATGGGCCGGACAAACAAAAACCGACTCTGTGACCATACGGGGCGGACGAACAAAGACTGACCCTGTGACCATACGGGACGGACAAACAAAGACCGACCCTGTGACCATACGGGCCGGACAAACAAAGACCGACCCTGTGACCATACGGGCCGGACAAACAAGGACCGACCCTGTGATCATACGGATCGGACAAACAAAGATCGACCCTGTATCATATGGGCCAGACAAACAAACACCGATCATGTGACCATACGGGCCGGACAAACAAAGACCGACCCTGTGACCATACGGGCCGGACATACAAAGACCGACCCAGTGACCATACGGGCCGGACAAGCAAAGACCGACCCTGTGACCATACGGGCCGGACAAACAAAGACCAACCCTGTGACCATACGGGCCGGACAAACAAAAACCGATGCTGTGACCACACGGACCGGACAAACAAAGACCGACCTCTTGATCATATGGGCCGGACAAACTAAGAGCGACCCTGTGACCATATGGGGCGGACAAACAAAGACCGACCCTGTGACCATGTCGGTCGTACAAACTAAGACCGACCCTGTGACCATACGGGCCGGACAAACAAAGAGCGACCCTGTGACCATATGGGCCGGACAAACAAAGACCGACCCTGTGACCATACGGGCCGGACAAACAAAGACCGACCCTGTGACCATACGGGACGGACAAACAAAGACCGACCCTGTGACCATACGGGCCGGACAAACAAAGACCGAACCTTTGACCATACGGGACGGACAAACAAAGACCGATCCTGTGACCATACGGGCCGGACAAACAGAGAGACTGTTATTAACATTATAGTAAGATAAACATCTATATATTCTATAGAATGAAACTATCTTTAGGAAATTTGTTCTAGGTCACCCTCTTTGGCTTTCATATCGTGCATATCACATCGTAACTTTCGAAGAAATTGAGGTCAATACTTTCTCTATTTACGATACTTGCACTTCGCCTCAACAAAATAGATCGGCATATGGACTTGCTAAACACTACTGTTTGTATAGTACTAAATACAGTCGATTGAATACGATCGAAGGGGCATCCCAGTTGCACATGGTGTAAAGTGAACATTTTGTTTCTGAAAACAATAATCTCCAGCAATATATTGTGGCAAGGTATCCACAGATACCCAAGGATTTATTAAGGCATTCTAATTTGCACTTTGTTGAAACAAAATTTCAAGATGGCATCCAGGTTGCGACACCTATGAATGTAGACAGTGTGACTGGAACATCTTAGCAAATTTGAAATATTCATTTTCTAAGTTTAGATTACGGAAATGAAATGTCACGATACCTTTGGTAACCTATACTTGTGTAGGGGAAAATTCAAGGTATTTCGTGGCTCTCGCAGTACGTTCGACAAACCAACCAAGTTTGCTTTTAACAGACCTGGAACATGATGACGTTTTATCACACTTCTTGTGATGCAATGTGATGCAGTGTACGTCCATAGAAAATGACAGGAAGGGTGCACAACGTCACCTACACTGCCACCTACCTCATGTAACACGGCATCAGTTTAATTTCCAAAACGAAATCTCTGGGCTTTTACGAAGCCGGACGAACACGTTCATTAAGCTTGAATTTGGTGTGTCGGATTACATACAGGACTTCACACCTGTGCTGTGCGTTGCCAATTAAATTAATGACAATTCATCATATGATTAAGGGCGATGCAACGTCATCCGAATTTAGGGCGTGTTGATCTTGAACTGTCGGTTTGCACACGATGTTCCGGTTTGAAGATCCTTACATGACGAACTGCCCCAAAAATGCATCGTGAAAAGGCGCTGACACTATGCACAATAAATCAGGTTAAATGAAATCCTACTCATTGTTGGGATCAATTTCAAACTGATTTGAGAAGAGTTTCGGGACATTATCCTACATAAATTTTTACTATCAACTTGAGAGTTGACACAAGCACCCACAACAAACACCCCTTCCCCTGGAAATGCCAAAAGTGGAAGGTACAATTAACAATAGACATATGTAGGAATCAGAATTCTCCTTATATTTTTTAATACTGACTTTCCTGTATTAAATAGGACACCAAGCAACTTCTCGCCCCTCCGACCCTTATCTTAGACATGCAATTGTTTGCAGTTCCATAGTAACAGATTGTGACCTGTGTAAGAGACTCGAGCGTAATAATACTGCACTTTTTTTGACGCGTAAACACATTTGGTCTACATTCTTTGATTCCCAAATCGGTTACAGCAAAGAGAGGTGTTCGTAATCTATGAGGCAAAGTGGTCGGCCCATGTTGTCCTTGAAGTTTAACAGGCTGTCGATCCGGAACAGATATTTGCTTATTTATTCTTTCGTTTTACCTGTTTACCCCAATTTCAGCAAAATTCAATTCAATTTTATTGTACCTATACGCTCACAATGGAGCAGGGTACAAACTTTGAAATCAAAACACAATAATAGAATAATGCATAACAGGCTGTTGGTATGAAATTATTAAATGAGTATTAAATGAATTATTGATTCTTTTCCACTACCATAAACATCATTCAAAAGTCAAAACCGCTTTCTCGGTTGAAAAATGCACATATATATCTGAATATTGGAATCACTTCCCCCATGAAGACGTGGCCGGGTTGGAGGGTTTGGGGGGTGGGGGGGGGGGGGTGATTAGAGTATGGGGTCTACCTGAAAATGGCGAGACCCGAGCTTACATCAACCTGGAGACATTGTCCTTTGAGAAATATACCAATTTGTGGAGTGTAACGAATCGACAAAAATATAACCTTGGCTAGTTCAATTCTAAAATTATATCTCGAGTTTATTGCTATATATGGGTCGAATCCTTGTCATGTACTAACGATATTGGTCTAATACATAACACAAACTCTCGACCTACTGTAAATGTCAAGTATTCATTTAATCTTTGTATAGATAGAGTCCGGTTGCAGAGCCCTACCTTGTAGACAGGACGTGGGATCTCTGTCGTGTGGATATTACCAGATAAAAAGTCCTTATTACACTGACTGCCACTCGCCAGGTTCAGGTAAGCATTTTCAAACCTGGTGAATATAATATATAGAAAGACGTTTGACGTTTGACGACGTTCCCATAACTATAGTCTCTAAAATATCTGAGTGGAAAGTGGAAACTGTTCACTCTCAAGTTTTGAGGGGTAAATTCGCTCGTCTCTCAGTGGAATATTGTTCCCTCAACTTGAGTAGCGTATCAACTCAACACTGGGGTAAGTGTGCTTATAGAGACCATTATCTCATATAGTCCGGTGGCTTAAGGTCAAGATCGTGACTGACTGGAATAAAGCACCATATTTTGCAGAGAGGCTAATTTAGGCATAAGGAATGATCTCAGAAGGGGTGCCCATTTCTACCAGAGGTGGAAGGCCCTTAATTTGCATAAATCCAATATGGCCGCCATAATGCATACTGTAGCCTCCTGTTGGCGACTATTTGACAGCTTGAATCGCCGTTTTACACGAGATTGATTTTCTACGAGCCTGACTGACTCAAGAAGAAAATAATAACGATAATTGGAAACTTTATTTCCCGTTGAATATCCAATATGGCCGCCAGAGCGTCACCAATAATGGTATTATTGCTATACACATGTATGTGTGTTTGTATATATGCTAATATATATCATATATATTTATAAATCCATTGAGAGGTTTCTGTACATGTAGCTCTGTTATGATTGACTCGATCAAGCACGCATGAAGGTTATTGGCTATTTCTTTTCTATAGATATCCAATATGGCCACCAGCGCCCCATCCTTAATGCTGATTATCGGCCCTAAAAACAAATCTGTTTCAAAGGATGAAACTGCAGGTTATCGTACATGCCACGGTTGTGAACTACATCAAATGTTGCCAATTGGATTCTTCCCGGCTCCTTACATTTAAATTAGCATGTGTAAATCCAGCGGCAAAGGGAGTTGCTCTTCCAACACCGGTTGGAATCACCCTAAAACTGTACTAAGTAACTACCCTGAGGTAGATTTACTTCTTTCACAAACGGTTTCGATATTTGACACTCGAGAAGACATGCCTTTACTGTCTCGCGTAATCGTTCATCTGCTATGCCAAACCCTGCAATCGTAGAAGCTAAATTAGACAAAGAGATGTCGAAAGGTCGAGTTGCTGGTCCCTTCTAAACTCTTTCTTTTGACAATAAGGTTTGATAAAACTTAGGCTTAGTCCCCAGAAAGAAACCTAATACTTTTAGGGGCTCTTGATGACCGAGGTCTCTAAGGCGCATCACTGGTGATCGCGAGCCTCACACCGCTGAACCGGCACGGGTTCGAGCCTCGCTGTTGCATGTGTGAAGGTTTGCCAGTTACTTGCCGACAGGCCGGAGGAGGTTCTCTTCCGGTATTCCAGCTTCCTCCAGCATTAAAACTGGCTGTCACCATATGAGTGAAATAACCTTGAGTGTGACATTGAACCAGATCCCCCCTAATACTTTTAGGGTGATTCACGATTTATCTTACCCTGAAAAATCTGCCTTGTCTATTAACGGTGCGATTCAACAGAAACTGATATGTTGAATACGTAGACATTAGTTCAAAAACATGGTCACTAAAGCTTGATGGCAAAAATCTATTTAGATGATGCCTTCCGCATTTACGTATCGGTGCCTCTCGATGGGATGCTCTACATCCTGTAAGATATTAAAGAGCTAAGGTCATTCTCTGCAATCGGTTATGGCTACAAAATTCGGCATATCAGATATCATCCACATACTGGACGACTTCATGTTCGTCGGTGCAAATGGCGCTAGCTACTGTTCTATATCTCTCAACACTTTCACTTACTTGTGTTGAGTTTTTGGGCATTCCAATCAAACATGCTTAAGACCTACTCCCCATCAACTAATATGGTTATGCATGGGATTCAATTGGACTCAAGAACTATGAAAGCATCATTTCCAGAAGACAAATTCATAAACTGATATGCATGCTGGGTGAAACCACGCGCCGCAAAAAAGGTAACCATTGCAGTCTCTCATTGGCTCGCACAATTTTGCAAAGTCGTCGTGCCCGGCAGGGCATTTCTCCGCTGCCTGATAGAATTTAACAAAAGTTGTATCACAGGTTCACCATCACATTTGCTTGAATAAAGCTAGAGCCTATGTCAATACCGGGCTTGTATTCCTGGAAAAAATAATTTTCTTTCTCCAAATTGGGTATCCGATTTCGACGCTGCTGGTACCTTGGGTTTGGTGGTTGTTTTCGGATCCTCGTGGATAAACCAAGAATGACCAGCACATCTTACCCATATCACGGTCAAGCAGTGCTTGCTGTGGAAATTTGGAGTCAAAAACTGGCAAATCATAACGTCTCTTTCTTTATGATAGTATGACCGTGGTTGAAATTAGTGAGTCAGTTAGTAGTTGCCTGCCTTCGAAATGACATTCTGTTCAGATCAAAACATATTTCGGAATAATCTTATTCCTGACAAACTCTCGCGGTTACAATTTCAGGTCTCTAGCCCCTTGGCTCAATCGCTCGCCGCACCCAATACCCTGTCTGTTGTTCTTCTGACGCCGTCCCTTGCTGAATCTTCCTTGAAAGTATACAAGCGCGCATGACAAGTATATAGATATTTCCTCAGTAACACTGGTCAGTGTGCCAGTAAGATATACAAGCGTCTAGTCCGTCATTCATAATTCAGCCGTCGTCCATTAAAGAATATCCGCGTCCATAATCCAAAGATCTATTCCATATCCATATAGCAGTATAAGCACCAAATTCAAAAAAGACAATCATAGTATACATAAACATAGGCTGTATTCCTCATCTCATCATCACAGTTGGTTTCCTTCAAAGCGTTCTTGCATTTCAACCGGCTATCAGTTATGCGCACAACTTGACTGCAGTACACGATCCTGCGCAGTTATTCCTTGCCAAAAAGCTACTTACGAGCATGCCACAATTACACGGCCATATACCAGATTGCCCATAACTAAGGATATCCTCCATAAAATATTTATGCTACACCCTGTATCCATGTAATTCTTTTACGAGCAATGATCTTGGTAGCATTTCATGCATTCTTACGCGTCATCTTACTGCAATAGCAATGTTCTTTAATACAACGATGTCTCTTTCTCCGATCAATCTGGCCCGTTACAAAACATGCACATTATAATCCGCAGCTTCAAACACAGCATATCCCATAAACCAGTTCATTTGTTTATACTGATAATATTAGATATTGTCCAGTTCAGGCAACCCATGCTTATTTTCGGTTACATATTTCACATCCGAGGCCGCGCCCCTGTTCAGATTCCCAGAGGATGCGCCCGTTTCAGCTGCCTATTTCTCAGCTCATGTAAAAACGGAATCTCTTTAATCGGCATTGGCCCTCTTTAATAGGCCATAGCTTTCGCATTGGCGCCGCCACTTCTTCTTCAGCAGCAGGAATCTCGAATAACATATTCAAAAATGTGTAGATGGAAGTCTAACGCTATATTAGTATGACACATTTCTCTTGGTAGCTATGCATTGTGCAGTCACGGGTTTCATTGTATGGTAGCCCCAACGGATTTATTGCAAAATAAGGATCTGGTCCAACTTGACCCAGTTTGGCAAAGGTCAGTCAGGGGCTGCCGTGCCATCTGAGTCAGTTATATATGATTATTTTTTAAGTTTACTGTATACTTAACACCAAGAAAAAAAATATAAAGAAAAATATTCAAAATTTTGGATCGAAAATTCGTAAAAAATTGACCATATTTTGGTTCTGACGTAGCTGTAACATCATTATGGCGGCCATCTTGGATTATTTTGCATTTGTTGCTAGACCTTTGCCTACACTATAAGTATGGAAATTTTCAGACTCTTACCCCGAAGGATGGCGAATATATGATGTTTTGAAAATCGATGGGATAAAAATTGCCATTTATAGGCCCAAAATGACCCCGGGCCCCTAATGGGCCACATATTGCCTCTTGGGCCTCGAAATCGGGGGCACCCCTTCTGATATTGTTCTCGGTGCCTCCGACGACACGTGTGCCAAATTTGGTGCTTTATTCCACTCTGTCACGATAAAGTGAAAATCTGGCCTTAAGCCACCGGACTAATACCTTGCCATCTATTCACACGGCTTTCTTTTTTCTTTTTATATGGCATATTTGGAATTAATGCTAACTGTCGTTCGAATTTGATATGTATAGGACTTTAGAGATCTCCCCAATTTGGGCAAACTCTCTATTAGGCATAGCGATTGTTTTAGGGTGGGGTTGAAACAGTTTCCACATAAAACAACAAAAATACAAGCGATAACTGAGTGATCATTTGCGATTTCATTCATCCAAAATTGATCAGAACGCGTCTCCAGCCGTCAAGAACCAAAGAGCTTCCGGGACCGACCCTCGACTAAAATGCTGGGATAGTAGCTTCCCCAATCGGAAAATGCTTCCACCATGCCTTTTTATGTGTTGAATATCCTTAGAGTAAGATTCAAGACCAATGGCATATATCATGCATAGAAAAAGCAAAACCAGTATACAAAACACAATGTTAGGAATGTAGAATTTTGATGGGAAAGTTGCAAAACAGAACGTTTATAAGACAAGGACTCTGTTTGAACCAATAGCTGTTACTGGTTCAACTTTTCGTGTTAGAAGCCATCCACACGGAATCAAGTTAGAGAGTTTCAATTTTTCACATAATTGGCCATTGGCTGGGAAGAGTTGTGAATTATCACATTGGGAATATTTATTCATGCACAGCAACCTACATGTAGAAAACGCGCCTTCATAATTAGGTCGATACTTGGTGTAAGTATACATTGTCCAAGCCTCTGTGCAGATAAAAAAACCCAGGTCTAGATCCATTGTTATCCTCAGACTTAGCTATTGTATGCATTGTCTCGTGATTCTTGTGGAAATCGAACAAGTCATTTACAAGACATCATGGTACACAGGTTTACCTACGTTCATGCCTATAGCACATCCTAGCGATGAACAACTGCCACAAAAGCAATCAGACGAAATCCAAAGCCCTAGGGAGATGGCACGTAAGAGTTCAACAGAAACTTCAACCCATCTATCCTGGGCTTTTGTGTGTGTTGGGGGGGGGGGGAGCGAAACGCCTAATTAACTTTCTTACCCCTTGAGCTAGGGAGCTGAAACTTGCCACACTTAACTCTTGGGTCAAAATCTGACAGCAAATGTAAAAAAATCCAATTTGGTAGCTTTGATGGCGTCACAGTGATGTCATTTTCAAAAAGGCATTTTTCGGTCAGATTTTTCGAATTTTTTATTTATGTAATTTCTTCGCAAAAACTGCATGATGGATTAGTAAATATAAATCTGATGTGAAATAAAAGAATTTTTGCCCACTTTTCCTGGCGAAAAGCAGAAATTTTGAAGAAAAATGAAGAAAACATCACTTTTCTTATCATTCATCCATGATCCTCTGCTTGGGGGGAGCCCTATCATTCCGAAAATACAACGTTTCACTGAAGAAATCATCAAATTGCCAATTTACGTAAATAATCGGGTTTGACGTTGCCTAAATTGACTCATTACTGTCACCAGATACTCCAAAATCCTTTCAATCAATCTAAGTAGGCTGAAGATTACCCCAATATGATCAACTAAAGTGTCACGGAGTGTCAGCTCTCAATTGTCGTTCCGGAGATAGCGCAGAAAGTTCCCCCATGACTGGTAGGGTTAATCATAACACCGGTTATGGAGGTTTTTGATGTCAAGACAGATAATTGCCATTTTCACGTAAATGGTCATTTTCTTTGTACCGAAAGTTAATTAATATATTGTCAATGCCATACTTGCGCTTAGCAACCCAGTATTGAACAGTTTAAAGAAAACCGCCAATCGAATTGGTCAATTTTCATTTCACGAATACTTTTAAAAGTAAAAACGTGCCTTTATAGTCACGCCAGCAACACGAAAGACTTTTCGTCACTTTGATTATCTTTCAAGACCATTGAAATCAAATTTCATAGAAAATCTAACAAGCCCTTCAGACGAAAGTGTGTTACAAATCTGTACATATGTTCTGATTACAGCGCCAACTAGTGGTGAACAGTCGCTACAAAAAAAACAAACAAACAAAAAACAAAAAACAAAACAAAACAAAAAAAAAGAGAGAGAGGGAGAAAAAAGAACTACCAGATAAATTTCCCAGAACTAGGACATAGCTAGGACTTAGCACCCCCACCCGAAAATCTTCAACGGTTTCAGCGATATTCACGTTTAAGGTCGCGGTGGCGCTGGGTAAACTGTGTGGAAATTTTCTAACCGGTGATGAATAAAGGCAACAAAAATATAGTCAGGCAATTTCCCGAACCTTTAGCGCAAGGAAACAAAGTTTGAGCAAAAAAAGGTTTTATAGATATGTGCCTTTTAAATAAAGATGGTGGTGAAGCAAAAGGTAATTTAGTATCACAAACAACTTATAACCTGTACCGAAATATAGAATATCACAATGACTTCACTTTCATACTAGTCTAAACAACTTACTGCTTGGTGAATATTATAATAATGGTTGGGAGCCCTATCAGTCCGAAAATACAATGTTTCACTGAAAAAAATCATCAAATTGCCAATTTACGTAAATAATCGTGTTTGACGTTGCCTAAATTGACTCATTATAGTCACCAGATACCCCAAGACCTTTTCAATCAATCCAAGTTTCATTAGACATGAATATAACCATTACATATTATATCCAAGATTATCATGTATACACGTATTATGTACATACTTCAGCATTCATGTCCATTTTACTAGAATAAAGTGATGATTTAATTGTGTGCATAGCCAGTTACTCTGGCCAACACTAGACACTCAGAGTAATAATATACCCGAAACAGTATATATGATATA
The DNA here is from genome assembly GCA_036873755.1 of Hanleya hanleyi. Lineage (NCBI taxonomy): Eukaryota > Metazoa > Mollusca > Polyplacophora > Lepidopleurida > Hanleyidae > Hanleya > Hanleya hanleyi. The sequence goes on from JAVTVY010025467.1 coordinate 58,838, forward strand.
CAGGTGACGATGTACCTGTAAAAGGGAATGCCATTCAGGAAAATTCATAAACTATACATACAATGCAACCAAGACCACAGAATTATAAAATTTAATCAAATGTCAACCATTACATAGTGACTGAAATGTCACATTTTTATATGTTTAACTTGAATTTTCAGCATCAAATAAGAAATGAAAGTACTGATGTCGGGTTTTCGTTGATCTTTTCGTTGATACCTATGTCTGACCTCATCTGCATTGCTATAAAGCCTGTAATTGCTTGTAAAATTTGTAATGTAATTAATTTAAAAATGCATCTGCAAGATATTTTATAATACTGATTTTTATTGAATGTAATTACATTACAGTATAATAACATATCTTGTAGGGACTGCATGTCGGACTAGAGTCTGGCCAACTTTGCTTGTTGAATCTGGCAATTACCAGATTTATTAAATTTACTAAATGTTAGTCAATACTCTGTCTATGTTAACCAAGAGAAACACTCATTTTGAGAAGTATGTATTCACATATTCAAAGGCCAAATTTCAAGATTTTAAATCTGGCGTCTATACATTGTACCTGTCACCAAATCAGACAATAAACTCCAAGATTTTCGTCTCCAAGATCTTCAACGCCAAGATTTTCAACTCCAGGATATTTGACTCCCAAGATTTCACAGCTCAAGACAAATGTCGATTTGAGAACAAACATCTCAATTCAAATGGAGAGAACAGGAACAGAATGTGTAGGTCTACGTGCAGTTTCCAAATAATTTATTCAAAAAGGGCATGCACCCTCGACTCAAAATGATCAATTCAAACCTAGCAATTTAGGAAAGAAGAATCTGTTCAATCTTCTCGAAGTAAATCACAATAGCCCAGTCATCAACAACACAAGAAATTATAAAACATAGCAGGAAAACTCACAGAAAGATTCATAAAAACTATTCGATAAACAACAACTCGTTTTGCTATATAGTTCCCTGGAAAAGTTGATTATGTCACGCCTAGATTGTAATTTTATAGACTTGAGTCGGTACACAATTGATGTATAGTATGCATTAAAGAATTCTGAATAACGTATCTTAAATTCAGTAGTCAGCATAATTAGATCTACGTTTATCTCCAAGTGTAAAAGAAGTGAAAATATGGCGGCATCTCGATGAAATTTACAACCTGTATCCAGGTCACACATTGACATCAAGAACTCGCTCCCGTCGTTTGGATCAGTATTGGACGAATAGAGTACGACGATTCACCGCCGAAGAATAGTAATACGTACAAAACATAATCCCATTTAAACTAGGTAGGACAATAATATCACAAATTTTCACTTGATGTATCACGATCTCTATAGTTCAGAAAAATTGGTGTGGATAAATGATCGATTTTGAGATAAATGTAGATTTCATCATGCACGATCGCATCACCGAGGCAATGGGGTCACACAAGTGTAGTGCACACGACAAATCCACAGAAAGCTGGCATATTACACCCCGACAAGCTGACTTCACCCCGACAAAAACAAAACAAATTATAGATCGCAAAGGAAATAAAATACAGATCCAGCCATATCATAATTATTTTTGGCAACCTGGAATACACTGATATAAGTAGTAGGTAGACGGCATTTCGAGTCGCATTGGTGTCAGTGCGCATGCGCGAGAAAGTGGTGTGCGCAGGAGTGTTCGTAGTGTTGTGACGTCACTTCCGGTCTGCGTGAATCGGGCGTGTGTATTCCTCCGCGGTGATGCGGTCTGGTGGTGATGCGGTCTGCCTCCGCGCACAGAAAGTAGTCCCAAATTCTCAGCCATTCTCCGGCATTCTCCGGCAATCTTCAGGGGCGAGAGGGGTCCCTAGTGTACCGATTGGATCGAGTGAGGTGTCAAAGTGAAGCATTCGTGAAGAGGCATCCGACGGGATGGGTGGGAAGTGGAACTGACGTCATCTGCGCATGCGCAGTAGACAAAGTGTATGGAAATAGACGTTTTGGGGTATAGGTGGGCCACTATTGGCCCGATGGAGTCGTATGAGGTATCACTGTGAAGCATTAGTGAAGAAGCATCCGCGGGAAAGGGTGTGACGTGGAACTGACGTCATCCTGCGCATGCGCAGTAGACAAAGAGTATGGAAATAGACGTTTTGGGGTCTAGGTGGGCCCCTATTGGTCCGATGGAGTCGTATGAGGTATCAATGTGAAGTATTCGTGAAGGCTCGTCCGACGGGATGGGTGTGACGTGGAACTGACGTCATTCTGCGCATGCGCAAGCAGAAATTGTGGGAAAAGGGTATGGAAATAGACATTTTGGGGTCTAGATGAGCCCCTAGTGGTCCGATGGTGTCGTCTGAGGTCTTATTTTGAAGCTCTCGTGGAGGAGCATCCTACTGTGCTAATGGTTCGTCCGTGTTCAAGAGTCTGCGCATGCGTAGTCTGGTCGTAGTATAGAAAGCAGGCATTTTGCGTGGCAGTGTGTTTGACCAACCACTATGGGTCCGTGTTTGTGGTTTGGTGGTGTGAGATGTTCGCACAGACGTCACTTCCGGTTTCACAAAAACTACCTCCGAACACAGAAGAGTTCCAATTTTCCCTTAGACGTAGGGTCCGGATTTTCCATCCGGCCCGGCCCGGCCCGGCCCGGCCCGCCCCGGCCCGCCCCGGCCGCAGCGCGCTCGGGTTATCCGGCCGCACGCACGCGCTCGGGTTAAAGGGAAGTTTCGGAAGTGTGCAAGGACACCTATATCACATCGGGGTATATATTTCATCCAAGTATAGCGGAAAGCGGTTGTCGTGAATAACAACAAGTTCAGCAATGTTTATACAGTTTATTATCCCCAATGTTACATCATACCCAAACTGGGGGAGCCGCCCTGGGTATGTTTAGTATGTTCACAGCAAAACAAATTGAAATATCAAACACCATGTTTTATTATTTAACGCACCGTCACATTTATGTTTACTGAGCTCAAGTCAACGATCACCATGTATACATAGAGAGTATATACGGCATGTTATGCTATTCATCAGTGCAAGGGTGACGCATTCAGCCGATGGGGGTGGTCGATCAGCTTGGTAACGAAGAACGTAACATTGGTGACGCTCTCTACGACCCATTGTGTGTTGGGGCGTTTACGATGTGCCCATCTCAAGGGATCCACGGTGTCCAGTTTCTCCAGCATCGTCTCTAGCGACGCCCGGTTAATAATGGCAAATGGCTGGTCAAACACATGACTGTTATTACTGGCATAATAATAGCGTAACTGGTTCGTCTCTTTGTGACGTAAGATGTACCCGAAAGCGACATTCAATTTGAAGACCGTAGCTTGGTCATTGAAGATGGCTTCCACGTAGCTGCGTAGAAGGGTGAGGTCGGTCAGTGGGAAATTGTAGATATCTGGAATAGGGCGATTACGGTGGAAAACGTGCCGTATCATGGGCCATTGGCGCCGATAGATGTCACTCACTGGATGGGCGTCCTGTAACAGATCGCTAGGAACATCTACTGCATCTTCCAGAAAATGTTCGATGTCGTCAGGCGTATGACTAGCAACAATAATGCTAGGGACTGGCTGGATATCTAGGCTCTTCTGAATTGTGGGTACAGGCGGGCTCTCTGTGATCGCATCACCAGTGGCATTCGTCTTCCCGGGCTCATCTTCACTGGGTCTGACCCTCCTGGGTGCCACTTTAGTGAGAAGTTGTCGCCCAAACCGTAGAGTCGGGGCATGAATCAAACGCTGATGCCGTCTTAACTGACTGGGTCGTTTGAAGAGTTGACCACATTCATTACATTGTTCCGTCGCGCCCTCGTGGAATGAGCGTTCGTGGCGCAGTAAAGGATCCTCCCGATTAAATGACCGTGCGCAGGTTATACAAGTATACCGTGCGCCGTTGTGGATGGAGGACTCGTGCCGTCGCAAATCTTCTGGGCGAGTAAACTGCTTCTGGTCAATGTATGCAGCAATGCCCTAAAACTTCCCACTTTTATACACCTACATAGAAGTACCCGGATTTAGGCGCGGACGTCAAGTACCCGGATGAAAGACGCGGACGTCAGCGAAAAACACCCCACATACAGCTCACTACATGCAGTCACCTCCTCAAGAACCTCATACATATCCGGATGCAGGCGCGGACGTGAAGTGCCCGGATGAAGACACGGACGTCAGCGAAATTCTGGGGGAAAACCCCCACAGACTGGTCAGTACATGCATTCCTATCATGTTTCCTACAAGCTCATATAGAAAACACACAAGACAGGGTTTCTTGGTGAGATCTCATTTTGTTTTTTATTCAACAATAACTAACAACAACAACGTGAGAACAACCACGTAAAAACTGAAGCCCAGAACAGGGGGCTTGTACATTGAAATCAGTAAAACTTAAGCCCAGAACAGGGGGCTTTTCGTGAAGGAACTTAAGCCCAGAACAAGGGGCTTGTACATTGAAAGAACTTAAGCCCAGAACGGGGCTTGTATATTGAAATGATCGGCGGCCCAGTCATATACGAGTACATCGCGGTCCTCGGCCTTGGGGTACTCGTCAAACATCTGTACGATGGTAGGTAAGGTTCTTCCCCGGCATCGATGGTACAGGTAAAACAAGCAATATTGTCCGCACACGCTACTGGTCAGGCTTTGCAACGTTTGATTGTTCCAACACCACGTCTCTGTGCCTTGATCCATGAAGTCTGTTAAATCGGGATGGAGGGGTGGCAGGCCCGATCCATCGGGTCCGTGTTGAGAACGTAAGCAGCAGGATACATACGGTCTAATGGGAACACATCTCGGACGAACACCCCTTGAAAGACCACACGTGTCCCTGGGTCATTCTCCAGCACGGTGTTTATCTGGTCTGTATTCATGTTAGGTGGCAAAGTCACACAGGACGTTGCGTGCCTTGTCCATATTGACGGTGCTCCGGAGGGCTCGTGCAAAGTGGATTTCCAACCGTAAATTGCCTTGATTGGCGAGGGCCAGCTGATGGTCGTTCTCTAAGGTGGGGTTCAGATCGAAACAGAACAACGTGTATCCGTTCGCGTAGTCCTCCCGACTGATCATATTCCCTTCGTCCTGGTTGATTTGACCGGTGGCTGTAAACAGGCTCTGATAGGCTCGAATGAAATTCGCGCGCCCAAAGTTCGGTGTTAAGGCCGTAGCTGGGATCTGTTGTCCATCCACATGCAGGGCCACACAATTGATGCCGAAATGTTTAAAGTCAAACGGGTTCTCTGGGTAGGCTCCGCTGAAACTGGTATTTTCCACACAGGCCAGGATCAATCGCTTGCGTAGTTCCCCCAGGAACAGGTTTTCTTTGTTGGCGCTCATATTTCCAGCCGACACAGAGAACACTTTGGTTTGCACACGCCGGATAGGGTACTGGGTTGGTTTTGTTTCCAAGGCTTTGAGGTGTCCCAATTGAACGGCTGGATTCGGTTTTACTTTTCGGACATACAGGACTGCGTCTTGGATGACAATCTTATAGTCAGCATCATGCCCCTCTACGTTAGTGGCCATCAAGGCGAAGGCCGGTGGCGCCCGCATCAGTCGGATTTTGATGGGGACCTTGTTCAAGAGGTACCGGTCTTGTATGAACATGTCTGCGTGCAGTCGACCCATGAGATCCACCGAGACACCGTTCGCGGTCAAAGCCTTCCGTTTGTTATATCCCGCATTGTCGTTCTCTACGCCCATGTGCTCGGCTGTGTCCTGGTAGAATAAAGCGGCTGTCAGCTGAGATTTTTTAGCCTCTCGTCCATACGGCAACAGCGTCTCGATGTAGGCTCGATAGGGGTACGTGTTCGTCGAGTCACTGGTGAGTTTGTCGCTGAGAAATATATCCACCTGTTGAAACATCGAGTGCAGCCAGAGATTCGTCGGGCCCACGTTGCTTGGTCGACGATTCTGGAGCCATCCCCATTGACGACATTGGCTTTCACATACAAGTATGTATGGGCTAAATCCACATAGGCCGTATCCGCATTACTGATGGTGAACTCGATGGGTCCTGTGTCGTTGATGCTGGAGAGCGGGAGATGCTTCACCCATAATCCTTGTTCGGCACTGGTCGGTGTGGGCGGGACGGTCCACAAATCAAATTCACTGTCGGTGGAGGGACAGGTGTGTGGATTAAGGACATGTTTAAGAAAAGATATCCTGGGTCTTCGATGTACGTCGTCGCTGGGTCGGTCGTCGACTGGTGCGTGGTCTCGGTGGTGCATGTCTTTTATTCCCTACGGTGCGTTGTGCTTTGGCCACCAAGGCGCCTCCCGCTTCTTTGGCCCGCCGTTTCAAGGCTTCTTTGGGTGCCGTACCCCCCAAGGCATCACCGGCGACTTCCAGTCCACTGCGTACCGCTTGTCTGCCGATTGCTTTCACCCCACGCGTCACCAAGGGCAGGAACGTTTTGACGATGCTCCCGAGTATGTTTCCCAGCCTGTGTCCTCGTTGCATGCGTGCACCACTAAAGACCGGAAGGCCACCTCCGGCCTGTTGGGCATAATAGTCCATATAGCTGCGTGCATCGCACTCGTAAGGCACCTTCATTATACAAAGTGGGAAGCACGTGCTTGTCGAAAATGAAGTGTCAGCACCACTTTTCCTCGTTCGAATGCCACCGGTCGTCCCGTGTCATCTCTTATATCCACCGTGATAGTGTTGATGTCGGTTTGTCGTACGGGTAGGTAGAGCATGTGGATGAAACTGTGGGTGACTTGATCTCCATACTTCTTTTTAATGGGGACCACCCGTAACAGAGGTGTGTTGATATCGCCCACGATGCGGTTGTCGACCACGTCCGAGTAGACGTAGAGTCCGTACATATCCGACTTCATATCCATCGGGATCTGGCCATGGTCCTCGGATGGACCCGTGTACGTCGAGTGAGTGAGACCCATCATTTGCTTTAGGATAGGACTCAGTACTACACTCACGTTGGCGGTTAGGATGATATGTGCCTTGTCGTTGTGTGCGTTGTAATCGAAGTCCACGTGATTCTTGAAGGGAAAGGATTTGATGGCTATTGAAACATTCGTAACCTCCCGTAGAGCCTTATAATGCAACAGTCTTGTCAGCCCCTGCATGAACTCCTTGGGAGTATCGTATTGGCCTTCGGGGAGGGTGAATCGGGTGTCTTTGCCTTCGTAGGTCACCTCGTACCACACTTTATTGGCTCGCACGTTGTACCACCGGTAAGGATATTGGATATTCACGAGGCCACATTCCCAGCGTCCAGGTAAATGCAACGGTTGCGGTAACTGGGTCACGTACTTGGCCAAGGTGTTGTCAGGAAACACATCCAGCGAACTGTTACTGGGTAGGGTGAGGTAAAACATGGCGACTGAGCTGTCCTGCTGCTGCTGTTGGTTTTAATAGGTGTTCCAGGCCTTGGGCGGTTGTGTCCGGCGTTGTGTTCGTCGCGGTGACTTGCTACGTGTCACGGCTCTGGAGATGTGGGGTGTCTTGATCAAGGGTGGTTTTTTAAAGGCGTGAAAAGAAGGCGCCCTTTGTGGTGGTGTTTTGGGGGATGACTCCGGTTCCCACTCGGCTTCCCAAGAAGGTAGTGGGCCACTCGGCGATTGCTGGGTCCGCTGCATCCAGGCCCAGCGCTGGGGGTTCCCCACCAATTCCTGTGGTACATGCATGTCTTTCAAGCCTTGAGCGAAGACCTCCCATCCTCGAGGATCCGTGTGCGACCTGCGTTGACGCATCAGGTCATTCACTAAATCCGTCATGTGGGTACCGGGAACCACCTGATTCTGTACCAGTAGTTCACCTTTATCATTCCAAGTCATGTTAGGATTCTGTTTCATCCGTTGTAATACCAGGCCAGCTTGTTTCTTGAACGATGCAGGTACACTCTTCAGGACTTCGTCTTCCACCCACTTTGGGGCTGTGGGCGATACCCTGGTAATGGCGGCTGTTGGAGCGGTGCTGAGGTCGGCGGTGTGTCGCGTGGTGGTGGTGGTGGTGGTGGTGGTGCTGGGGTAGAGAGGGTTTTGTATTGGTCCATGAACGTCATGTACCGTTGAAGCGTCTCATTGTACCGTTGTACTTTCTCTCTGTCGCTTAACCCCGGTCTTTGTAAGATCTGTTGCATCTCTTCATCGAGGGTGTTTATGGTCTTCTCCGTAGGTGGGACAGGGTAGGGCGATTGGAGGTTTTGAAGGAGCCGTGGTTCGACGAGGACCATTTTTTTCGTGTGGTTCATTGTCCCCCAATACTGGACCCAACACGGAAGCGGCCAACGGTGCTAATATGGCCCCGAGAAAGCCGCATTTCTGTAACACCTTTTTCTTTTGTGTTTGAGAGACTCGAGAGACAGTGGTACGTTGCCTTTTAACAGGTTGTACCCGATCTCGCACAGACAGCGTACAAGGTCAGGGTCCGCACCGCGTACAATGGTTCGGACCAACTCGGGTGGGGCCGTCTTCAATACACGGAGCGTCGGTGCGTGCTTCCGTACTCGCGCAGACATCATGTACAACTAATGCTAGAATCCACAACTCTGCCCTTTTTATCTATCTCAGAGAACAGAGACAAAGTCAACCATGATGTGGTATTAATTTTTTTTATTATCCCCATCATCAAACACACACACGCCAGCTGGGGGAGCCACTGTGGGTGTGTTTACATTATTTTTGCATGTACACATGGTGGGTCTCTCCGGGAAAGATTCCGGTCCGTAGTCGAAGGTGATCGGGGGTGGCTTGTTTGAGGTCGAAGAGCATATACCCGTGCTGAGGGGTTGTCGCATCTTTAAAGGCTTCCAACGCAAACGGTGTGCGGCCGGGATACATCTGTCTCGCCAAGTGCAGCAGTTGAGTGGTATCTCTCGGGTTTTTGAAGACCACCATGTAGTGGGCATCGATGATGCCTGCCATTGGTAAAGAGTTGGGTGACCCGCGCATCCGTCTCTGCGATGAGATCATCCTGAACCACCAAGGTGTCCGGTTCCAAATCGGCCAGGTTAGGTAGGCCTTCCACGAACGTGATGTGGGGCATTGCTGCATACGCTGCCTGCCATTCTCCATAACACCACACGACTCGGGCAATAGGTGGGATGATCATGCTGTCGGTGTGTTGAAGGAGCTTCCTGACGAAGTGCGTTTTGCCGGAACCCGTCGGTCCTGCGATGACGCAAGTGAAGGGATGCTGCCACCGAGGGTCCATGGTTCGAACTGTATGCGCTGTCGTGGTAACCCGCTGTTGTAAATTTGGTACGAGTGAACTGGAGTGGTGGTGGTGGGTACAACGTCGGTCGTCGTTGTCTGTTCACTGTGAGCGATGAAATCCGGTGGGTGTTCAGACGTAGTGGCTGTACTTGGTGTAGGTGTTGACTGTATACTCGGTGTGGAGCTCGATGTGGCTTGTACACGTGGTTTGGTGGTGGTGATGACTGGGCTCGTTTCGATCACGGAGGTGACTGGTGCTATCTCTAGACTGGTTTCACTGCCACTCACAGCTGTAGTTCTAAGTTGGTTAAGTAGCGTGCTGACATAAGCTACGTCGTAAAACACACCTCCGTACAACATACTCAGCAGGGTTAGCAATATCACCACAAAGCCCACATGCGCATTGCAGTGTTCAGATGCAGCTGCTGTTTGTCCATAGCACCGTGGTCGAACGTGGAATGAAGGATGACGGTGACTGGCTATATAGTCGTTTCACCTGGTTGGCCGCCATCCAGGAATTGAAGGAACTGGGCCAGCCTTGCCATTTGACGAAATGAAAAAGTTTGCCACGCCGACGTTCCGTTTTCAAAATCTGCTCCACCGTGTAGTAGTCTTGCTTTGTTTTTACGACAGGCTGTAATTCCATCTCGAAGTGCTCATCGCTCCAATTGGGCAAGTAACTTTTCTCAAATTGACCTCCTTCGTCGTTCGCTGCAATTGCCTGGGGTACAAGACACGCCGGACTTGGGCTTCATTGCGTTGGGTCACGGTAATGGGGGCTCTCTCTATACTCCGGTGATAGGCTCGATTGTAACCACTCAAAAGTTTCGTGAGAACATCGGTGTACCGCCTTGTATTCTTATAGGTGAAATATTTATACATGCGGCCTTTGAATGTCCTGTTGAACCCTTCCACAACGGAAGCCTTGGTCTCGTTGTACGTATGGAAGAAAAACACCTTCTGGGCTTTCAGAAACTGTTGGAACGGTCTGTTGAGGAATTCCGTGCCTTCGTCGGTTTGCAAATACATGGGTTTGCGCCCGGTCTTGAAGATGTCCTTGAACGCCGCTATGAGATTCGCCCCAGTTTTCGTCCGGATGGATACCACCCACGCGTACTTCGACAGGATATCGATGCACGTCAAGATATACCGATTTCCATCGTTGTGTTTGGCAAAGGCGCTCATATCGACCAAATCCGCTTGCCATTGGGCATCTAGTCCTCCCACGATGACCCGGTTCCGTAGAAAATGGCGACGGGCAGCTCGATGTAAGGTATAAGTGTCTTGTTTTCTTAACCAATCTCGGACTTGGGCCGCTCGATAGAGAGCCGTCAATGCACTATAGGCCGCCGAACTGTCGGGACTGTAGTATAAGTTATCCAACACCTTCTCCCAGCTCTTCATGGTGACAAATGATGATGGACCCTGGCTCTATCGTTTATTTATATCGGGTATATCTTGGGCCGGAGTTTCTTTCTGATTTTCTTCGTGGGCTTCTCCCAGCACATTGTCCATGGTAAATGACCAGACCAACTCGTCTGATGACCGCTCTTCCTCCGTAAGCACTTGATCCACATCTGCCACGGCATCTTCCAATGCAAACGATAGAACAGGGTGAAGGGTAAAATGCACTGTACCCCCATCTAGCCGAGCCAATTGAGCAAAGAAGGGGCCGCGTCGGATGTACACATCGTGACACAAGTGAATGAGGTCGCCGTCCAGTTCACCAGACAACACCCGTTTGAATTTGGTCCAGCCCTCCCGAGACAAACGAATGTGAGCCGGGCACGGTTGTGTAGGGACGCATCACAGATGTCTCCCACCTCCTCCATGATATCGACCTTATCCGCATAAACGTGCAGGAAAACCTCGGGGTTCAAGCTGAGAAACGCCTGTATTATATGCTCCGTCATGGTCAGTACGTGAATGGTACCAGATTTGACTGTCTCTCGTATTGATAGGGAGAAAAAGTTTATGACGTGAGATCAAAGGATGGGGTGGTCATGTCACTGGGCTGACAGTCTAGCCGCATCGTCGTCTGCCTCCGCTTCATTGCTAGAAATTTGTTCATTGGGTTCTGCCGCCGCTTCACTCAGGGCACGAGCCCACTCCAACTGAACAGCTGACCGCTCGTCAGGTGTAAACAGCTCGTCCACGATAGGGACCACTTTCTCGAAGGCTGTCCACAGATGGGGGTCTATGGTGAAGCCTCGCGTAGGGTCTTGGTAACGGCCCAGGCGTGGAAAGAAGGGTCCACGGTGTACGTAGATGGCATTGTCTATGTGGATGAGGTTTCCATCGAGCCCACCACTCAACACCCGTTTAAATTTGGTCCAGCCGTCACGGTGTAGCGTAACCGTATTCGTTACGGTCTCAGCGCGCGACCAGCAAACATCTCCACGGTCTTCAACGATGGTGATTTTATCTTCATAGACGTGTAACCCCACCCTGGGTGTAAGGGGAAGGATGGCTCGTAGGACTGGTGACATGGTTGACCCAATGACGAACGGTGAATGACACACACACTGACTGTCTCTCGTATTTATGGTCAGGTCCCTCGGTGACATGGTTGACCCAATGACGATCGGTGAATGACGCACACTGTGACTGACCCTCTTATATATCGGTTGCACATACGCGCATCTGTGGAGGCTCTGAAGAGCCGTTCTTTTTCTGTCGCTGTAATTGCCACAGCGCCAGGGTCAATGGGCAAAGACCATTACTAGGCCAGAAAGCCGTCGCTGGTTCCGGCGTGAGCGCTCGTGATCCATAATCCGGGCATCAAGGATGGCTGTCATAGTCCAGTAGTGGTGAGTGATAGCACACCTCTCCATCGTGTGCACTCTGTCGAGGACCGCTTCTGTGAACTCTTTCAGGATCTGGCGTCGCCCCTCGTTGTCGTCGCCATCTGCAAACATGGACCGAATCACTGCTCGGTAGCCCGTGAGTGAATTAACCACGGTCGCATGCTGTAAAATACGAGTCGCATAGGGATGGGTGTCCGTCATGGCTCTATAACCGTAGGAATGGGGGTGTGGGATCCAGAGGGACGTGTTGTATAGACCATGTCACACATGCGCGCCTAGACGTAGCTCTACGGGTGTAGTCCGTGATACGTACTATTCTGATTGGTTAGTGCAAAAAGAGAGCAACAACAACAAAGATTACAGCGCCGGAGGCGCTCCTGGATCCCCTGAAAAATCTTCTCCACGTCTCATGGTATAGCTCCGGTGAGGCAGGCTCAGGCTGGTGAGGCTCAGGCAAGTAGCTCCTCTCGTCAGATAGGCTCAGGCTGGTCAGGCAGGCTCAGGCTGGTCAGGTCAAGCAGGCCAATGAATGCAGCAATGCCCTAAAAATTCCCACTTGTATACACCTACATAGAAGTACCCGGATGTAGGCGCGGACGTAGGCGAAAGCATTCTAGTACCCGGATGTAGGCGCAAACGTGAGCGAAATTCTAGTACGTGTCCATTGGTTCTTTTATCGATCGCTCATTGGCTCTTTTTCTCGACCGCTGATTGGTCCAAATGGAACTGCCCATCCTTCCCAGGTTAATTTACAATCCCCTTTTTGTGAAGCTCTGTATATCGATGCCGCAACATTGTTGCCGAATGTTGCCGAAAGGGAGACCTTCGACCTTTTGACCTGGATGTGACCTTCCACCCAAAATTCACCCGCGCACTTCCGGTGATGCCACGCAGGCGTGCGGCCGGATAACCCGCGCGCGCGCTCGCCCGGATAAATCTGGTTATTTAAATCCCTTTTCCGACCGAATTTCAACTTGATACTTGGTACATCAACTATCGATAAAATAATGACTGCTCCCCTTCGAATAGCGAACTGCTAACCGCGAACTGCAGACCAACTTCACGAAGGTTATTTCCATACCCTTTTCCCACAATTCCTGCTTGCGCATGCGCAGAATGACGTCAGTTCCACGTCACGCCCATCCCGTCGGATGATCCTTCACGAATGCTTCACATTGATACCTCAGACGATTCCATCGGACCAATAGGGGCCCACCTAGACCCCAAAACGTCTATTTCCATACTCTTTGTCTACTGCGCATGCGCAGGATGACGCCAGTTCCACGTCATACCCATTCCCTCGGATGCTCCTTCACGAATGCTTCACATTGATACCTCATACGACTCCATCGGACCAATAGTGGCCCACCTAGACCCCAAAACGTCTATTACCATACACTTTGTCTACTGCGCATGCGCAGAATGACGTCAGTTCCACGTCACACCCATCTCGTCGGAGGCCCCTTCACGAATGCTTCACTTTGACACCTCACTCGATCCAATCGGTACACTAGGGACCCCTCTCGCCCCTGAAGATTGCCGGAGAATGCCGGAGAATTTGGGACTACTTTCTGTGCGCGGAGGCAGACCGCATCACCACCAGACCGCATCACAGCGGAGGAATTCACGCAGACCGGAAGTGACGTCACACTTGCGCAGAACAGTCCTGCGCACACCGCCACATGACCGCCACAAAATCGTCATACCCGCGCACAACACTACGAACACTCCTGCGCGCACCACTTTCTCGCGCATGCGCACTGACACCAATGCGACTCGAAATGCCGTCTACCTACTCCTGATAACTTGACTCTATTGAAAAGATCAACTTTGATTTTATGGAAAACGTCACCAACGTTGACAAAATCGTGCTCTTCGGGTCACGATAACAACATCAAAACCTTGTCAGCTCTTGTTTTACCCTGCAAGATCACTGTGCCCCTATTTCTAGCTAAGATTCATAGCTTCTCCCTTCCCTCAACGCTATGCCGACGACAAATACATTTCCCTGTTGGTAACTCGAACATCTCCATGGCGCACTTATTATTACCTTTGCGCCCTATTGGACCTTCATTAACTTAAGAAAATGTGCCGCCATCAATAAAAATACAGAAATGGCAGAATAAATGGCCCTTCGTCGGTCATATATTAATTACAGATGTTAAAATTATCCCTATGGAGCCTCAAAATCACCTGAAATCGAGGGTCAAGAAGATGGGCATTTCCGTCATAATAGACCCCGTGTATACAGGGGATGATGATCACAACATCAATTATGTTATTTTTAGCCCACCATCACCAGATGGTGGGCTGTTCAAATCACTTTTCGTCTGTGGTCCGTCGTCCGTCCATCGTCCGTCAGTCCGTCCGTAAACAATTCTTGTTACCGCGATTTCTCAGGAACTACTGCATGGATCTTTTTCAAATTTGGTACACAGGTTGCCCTTGGGGTCTAGTTGTGCAAGAAACCTTTTCTGGTCCGATTCAAAAATCCAATATGGCCACCAGACAGCCATCTTGGATTTCCCCATGAAACCTTGTTATCGCGATTTCTCAGGAACTACTTTATGGATCTTCCTTAAATTTGGTACACAGATTCCCCTTGTGGTCCAGTTGTGCAAGATACCTTTTCTGGTCCGATTCGAAAATCCAATATGGCCACCAGGCGCCCATCTTGGATTTCCCAATGAAACTTTGTTATCGTGATTTCTCAAGAAGTACTGCATGGATCTTCCATAAATTTGGTACACAGATTCCCCTTGCGGCCCAGTTGTGCAAGATACCTCTTTTGGTCCGATTGGAAAATCCAATATGGCTGCCAGGTGGCCATCTTGAATTTCCCCTTGAAACATTGTTATCGTGAATTCTCAGGAAATATTTCATGGATCTTTCTGAAATTTGGTACACAGGTCCCACATGGGGCTTAGTTGTGCAAGATACACGTGTACCTTTTTTGGTCCGATTCGAAAATCCAAGTAATACGCTTCAAATTAATACGGTATTCCCAAGTTGTGACGTTGCATTACAAGAGTCGGCGGATCAAACGGTGGGGCATATTCTATATATTGACTATAGAGAATATCCATATCTTCACCTTCCATATCAAGGAGTTCAAATAATTTGGAATTAAAATGTATTTCTTCAAATTTTAAATCAGCTTTCTTTAGTTCATGCAGTTGCAAGTGAACTGCCCCACCCTTTCGTCTGCCGGCGGGTCAGCTACATGAAGGGATATCACTCTTGTGACACAATGTCACAACTCGACAACTGTAGACTACTGCATGTTTCGATCCAAGGGAGATAATCAGGATTCAGACACTTACAAATTCGAAGTTTCAACATTACTGCGCGGACCGGATCCCTTCAGTATTAAGTATTGTACCATCTTACTATTTTCGAACATGGTATCTTAAAAGAGATATCTCAAACTAGTCCAGTAAACAGAACAGAATTAGCATTCGTTCCTAATTATAAAATCTTAAGTATGCCAAAGTGTCAAAGAGATTTTTCTTCGCTTTCAGTACCCAATGATGACACATCCAAAAAAAAAAAAAAAAAAATATACTACAAAACGAAGACGAAGGATCCTCCATACATGTACATTCACTTTCAGACTAACTTTGCTCATTTCTCTTGTACTATAACAACCGACATAAGCACAGTTTCTAGAAATTTTGAAACTCCTGAAACTTAGAAAGATTATATCTTGGTGTTTTCCAGTGTCCCTTTTTCGATCTCTTTCGCTCAGATTCGAAATTCTGTCAACAAAATTACAACGCAATCGTCTTAGTAACAATGGACAAAAAGATCCTCTTGTCATTAGCTTACAATTATCGGACAATGGTGGGCGCCAAGATCCTTCAGGATCTCTCGTTATTCATGGCGGCCCATTTTCGCAAGTTAATGAAGGTCCAATATGGCGCAAAGGTAATGATAAGTGCGCCATGGAGATGTTCGAGTTATCAACAGGGAAATGTATTTGTCGTCGGCATAGCGTTGAGGGAAGGAAGACGCTATGAATCTTAGCTACCCTATTTCATGATAATCGAACAAGCCGTTGGAAACAAATCGTGTCAGAAAGGTTTATAATGTTCACGACTACAGCACTATCTATTGATCAGGCAAAAACATGAAAACACAACCAGGCAAATTCGCAGACCTAGCTAGACAAAAAACAAAGTTTACCTAAAACAATTCCCCATACGTAGGTAGACAATACACAAAGTTTACCTAAAACAATCTCCAACTAGTTCAGAGATATAGTCATTTGAAATAAGGACGACGGTGACGGCAGCGGCGGCGGTGTAGTAGTTTCTCGGTAATACATAAGGGTGTTCACTTCGTAGAAATGCTCTAATTTGGATAGATCAGGTGTCCGTAGGACGTCACCTCTCTAGATTTGACAAACCCAAGTATGAGCCGTGACCTTGTCCAGAAAACTGACGTCTTCACTCCCCAATGGACCTTCAGTTCCGGTCAGACTGAGAATCGTAGATTATCTGTAAATGGCCTAGACCGACTGGGAATTTTCAGTCGATCGAGGCCATTTGCAGTTAGGCTGATTCTTGTTTGAGAAAATTGTGCCCTGCACTCGCTAAAGCTCGTGCAGGGCACATTTTTCTCAAACTCGTGTGGGAAAAGTCGTCTAGAAATGAATTCATGTGAGAACCTATTATTCCCCAATGGCAGCGACGGACAACAAAGCCATTCAGAACTTGCATTGTCCCGTAGATCATGCATCCTGAAGAACCGTAAAACTGGACAAGCTTCGCCAACACCGATAATATCAGTTCGAGTGATGGGTTGGTATTTACTGCATTCGTTTGGAACGTGAGTCTGACCTAATGGCATGGTCAGTGATGATCAGTGTATATTTGCACCAAGGCACGCAACTACGCTATATAATTAAACAACGTTAAAAGGCTGGTTAAAAACGACGTGCTGACAAGAAGACATATTACCCCACAGACAAATAAACTGACTGCATATTTCTAAAACATCACAAGAACCAAAAGTGATCTCTGTGATGATTTGTATCCCAGTCACGCTTTTATTGTAGATGTTCATGTGGACATATTGAATGACATGACCACACGGCACCTAGCACCGGCTTGAGCGGTATTAGACGCAGATATTTCAGGCGATGATGTAATAGCCCTATCAAGTCATCTGTTAGAAAATTATGAACTTTGTGACCTCCAGATAGTAGAGAACGGCTCAAGCGAGGGAATATTTATTGAAAACAAGTTCGTATTCATAACAAATACCTGCGAGGTCCGACGCCGACCAAGCTCTTCATTCTCTACCATGTTTACAAGTCACAAACCTACAATCACAATGATTTGTACAGAGGACAACCCTCGGGGACGAAACGTCCACCAGCAGAATCTCACCTTATAATGCAACAGTTAAACGCAGCATTAAAAGGGTGGTTGAAATGGTGTCATCGACGCCGGCATATTTCGAAAACAGCACAAGAACCAAAAGTGATCACTGTGCTTATTTGTATCCGAGCCACGCTTTCATAGAGGCTCATGTGGACATATTAAACCCCTACCAGACCGATTTGAGAGGGAGTCATCCTCACCGTGACTTTAAATTCTAATAATTCAGGTCATTTTGACCTATTTAATACATACCTGCCGTTCAGAGGATCATGATATCGTCAGAGAGTTTGTCTGTAAAGTTGCGGTTTCTTCGTTTTCGTTTGCGTTTCATCTCACATGAAATAACTATATCAGCGGGCAGTTAATTTTTTTTTTCAAGGAAAAGAAAATAAGTACAAAATTTGGGAAATCTTACTACCAAATATAGCTTTCTAATTTAAATAAAGCAAATAAATAAATAAATTTGGCATTTGAGAAGAGTTAAAACTGAACGAACGTATTGCTGATCAGTGTAAAGTGACCTTCTATATCAACGCTATGCCAAACAAGTAACTACTCTCTATATCAACACGAAACAACAAAATGTTATAACTGAAACCGCAAATCTGTCACAATGAAAGAGTTTAGTTAAATGTTTGCAAACTTCCACGTTGGTCCAGTTTGTGATTGGGGGGCCATTTGAGAATAATTGCCAATCTGGATAAAATCAAAGTCCTTCTGTGGAGTTATAATGCAAAAGTTGATAATAAATCGACAGAGTGAAAATATGAGAACGATATATATAAAAATGTAAATGACCTAATTTTATATTAATAACAATAACATTAATAGCAATCTAACAATCCATGTAATATAATAAGTAATTCAAGAATAATAATCTGACTGATCTAGTAATCTAAATCCTAAAAGTACACTGTCAAAAGGATATGGTTACTCTGACTATACTTTGTGCGGTACTGACGTGGCCGACGATACTTTAGGTGGTCAAATACCCCGCCTGATGTCGATGCCCACGTCGATCTCGAAGTCGAAACAAAAAATAAAGCTGACTGAGCTTCTTTGCGAGTCTAACCTTTAAAATAATTACTCTTTCCTGATAAAATCAGACATGATAGCATTTGAAAGTTTTAAATTCTGTCTGTCCCAAATAATATACTATTCAGGCCTATCCTATCCAACACCGAACTTCACTTCATTATCTTAAGTCATTATCTAAAGGGCAATTTTAATCCAACACATGCGAGTTCTGAATTTATAAAACCATTCCGAAACTCCGAACAGGAATACAGTGGCCTGAGCATATTCGATTGTTATCGTCAGTTTCTTGGAATCGTACGCAAAAGTGCTGATTCATCGTAGTATGATAGACATCATTTTGTACGCCGTAATACCAAATTCCATTATCACATATGAACATCTCTGAGCCACTAGAATGTGTACAACATCTTCAAATGCAAGGGATAAACTCTCTGCCTAGCTATGTCCATATCAGGGAAGCAGCATATCTCCAACCATATCTCTCTTGCTAATTATCTCATCTATCATACCATGTTGGCTAGTCTCTCGGGATCACTCGGTATTGGCCAACAATCAACCTCCAACAGCAATGCAGAGAAGTTGGATCCTTCAGAGAGCCCAGTTGACCCATAAATCGGGCGGTTGTTTCAGATTTCAAGATTATCAGTTGTCAGTTTTTGAATTTGCGCCGAGAAAATTCAGGATGAAACAACTGAACAAATGTTAGACATTTCTCACTTCCAGTTCCATGAACCCGAAGCACACCTTATCTGACATTTCCGTCATTTTTGTTCGATACTGCCACTTCATCTCGCGAAAAGAATGACGAGACACCTTTTTGTAGACAGATATTTTAGCATTGAATGGCCTGTGGTAAAGTAGCATGATATGATAGACAACACTACAGATTGTTAACACTGGGATCATATGACCAGCATGATTCCATCATTTGTGAGCTTTTCATGCTTTAACGAAATCACATAGACTTGAGAGCTGAAACTGTGTACTTTTCATACCGGTATCCTTTTGGCCCTATTTGCATAACACCACGAGCAGAGCATGGGTAAATTCGGAATGACGACCATCAACATTCTTCAAAATTTTGTCTTTTTCATCGTGAAAGCGTCAAAATTTTAACATTGCTTCACGTTTTCTAGTAGAGCTTATCCCATATATATAGATAGGGCAATAAGATCAAGGACAACGAGAATATTCAAGTGGAGGAATCGGTCCCCTCGCCCTTATCCAGGCTGGATGTGATCGAATGACCTCAAATTTACCTCATAATATTCAATATTAATGAATATTTCAGCAGTATATATTGTCGATGGATGTTATTGCCACTGTCGTGAAGTTCTCTCTGTGATATGTAATGGTGATCACTGACAAGATGGTTTTAATAATATATGTATTCACAAGAGGTGAATTGGGATTGGCGAACAGGCTTGGCCTATCTCAACGCCTCTCCCAAACAAGAATATTCAACCAAATTGGTTGAAAACTAACATGGGACCTGTTCTGTTCAGTATTTGACTCGTTTTTATTTCTTCAACACAGGATGGCAGGGATGTGCATTAAGTAAATCATGTGCTGATACTTGTGTCAGGAACTACATGAGCAGGTACGGCACGTATTGTACTGGAGGTCGTACCCCTACGTGTGAAGATTATGCACGTATCCATAATGGCGGACCACGTGGATGCGGACACTCCAACACGTTAGGTTACTGGCACAAAGTAGAAGCCTGTCTTAACCGTGGAAAGAAATAAACCGGTTTTGTGACTGATCTCTGATTAGTATTACTATTTGTGTAATGTTTACAATAAACATTAAATGAAACTACGAAAAAAGTGTGTTAATATATTCCTTGGGCCGAATGATGTCTTTTGGTATAGCGAAGTACTTCCGGGATGGATAAGTGAGGTTACACTTGACCGCGACAGTTCGCGAATATCACTTTAACATGGAAGAGTTTTTCGCCCCTCATCTGACCTGACCCTCTAGATGTTATCTACCCATAGAGATGGTCGTATAATAATTGGAATTGATTATTATTGGTGTCTTATAAAGCTTGGCCAGTGTACAGCGATATTCTAATTTGTTTTTATAAGTCGGCGCGTTAGTTCGCCGGCTGTTTAGAATGTATTGGAATATAATCTAAACGCTATGGTCTAGTTTAAAGACATACGTATAAATGTATAACTGTCCGTCTACAAAGACTGTGGTATGAAGCCGATATAAATAGGGAAGGTGTGTGGCTCGAGGAGTCGAGGAGAAATTGAGAACAGTGGTTCAGCACGAGCTTGCAATGTTCCTCGGAAGAGAAATATTGTGTTGGTTTACATGGTGTACGCCAGTATATTTGGGAGTAATTTTGAGTTTTTCTATATATACAGAATAGAATAGGGGTGTTTTCTCGAAAGACGTAGTGGTTAAGCCGACAATAGTCGATATCTGTCAAATGGTAGGGGTTAGTGGTATGGAAAAAATGGATATCTTACAAAGTGGATACCTTAGCAAGTAGAGGTGAGTAGTATAGAGAGTGGATTTAAAGTCGCTTCCGTCTCAGTGCGCATGCACAGAAAACAAAAAACCGGGCGTCCGCAGGTCTGTCTGCGCAGGTGGCTGCCATGGCGACGTCACTTCCGGTTTCTATGGGGCATGTATTCCTCGGCGGTGATGCGGTCGTGCGGAGAAGTTTCCGCGGACAGAAAGTAGCCCCAAATACGCGGGTTTTCGTGAGAATCAGCTGGAATGTTCGGCAATCTTCAGGGGCGAGAGGGGCTCCTAGTGGACTAATTGGGTCGAGTGAGGTGTCAGAGTGAAGCGTTCCTCCAGGGCCATCCAATCATGGGTGCGTGCATGTAAAATTTGGATTTATCCCGAAAATATAAAAAGCGGAACACGGACTTTACCCCTACAATAGGGGAAAACTCCTATCAACCCTATCCAAAAGGGCTAATATCGGTCCCCCGGGCTTATCGGGGTCTGCCGATCAAGTCGTGGGTGGGTGCATGTAAAATGAATATTTGTCCCCGAAAATATAGAAAGCGGAACACGGACTTTACCCCTAAAATAGGGGAAAACTGTCAACCCAATACCAACGGGCTAATACGGTCCCCGGGCTTATCGGGGCCTGCTGAGGGAGGTAGGGTGGGGGAGTGGGTGTATGTAAATTTAGAATTTGTCCCGAAAATATAAAAAGCGGAACACGGACTTTATCCCTACAATAGAGGAAAACCCCTATCAACCCTATCCCAAAGGGCTAATATCGGTCCCCGAGCTTATCGGGTTCTGCCTATCAAGTCAAGGGTGGGTGCATGCAAAATGAGGATTTGTCCCAGAAAATATAAAATGCGGAACACGGACTTTACCCCTAAAATAGTGGAAAACTCCTTTCAACCCTATCCAAAAGGGTGAATGTCGGTCCCCAGGGCTTATCGGGGCTTGCTGAGAGAGGCAGGGTGGGTGTATGTAAATTGAGGATTTGTTCCCCGAAAATATAAAAAGCGGAACACGGTCTTTACCCCTACAATAGGGGAAAACTCCTATCAACCATGTCTAGTGGGGGTACCAGTGTCTTATCGGGGCCTGCCTATCAAGTCATAGGTGGGTGCATGTAAAATTAGGGTACTCATCTTACATCCGGGGTTTTTCCATGTAGGTTGCTGCGCAGGTCACGTGGTTTGGTGGGTCTGCGCAAGTGTGTGACGTCATTTCTGGTTTCAGAATGACCAAAAACTACCTCCGAACACAGAAGAGTTCCAATTTTTCCTTAGACAATAGACGTATGGAATGCATGTACTAGAACATCCGGGACCTGCGCGGCATCACCGAAAGTGCGCAGGTCACGTGGTTTGGTGGCGCCGCCTGGTGGTGTGAGTTGCATGTGCTGTAATGGAGGGGGTAATAAAAAGGATTGACCTGTAATCTTTGTCGTTGTTGCTCTCTTTTCTGGACTAACCAATCAGAATAGTACTTATCACGGACTACATCCCGTAGAGCTACGTATAGGCGCGCATGTGTGACATGGTCTATAAAACACGTCCCTCTGGATCCCACATCCCCCATTCCTACTGTTGCAGAGCCATGACGGAGACCCATCCCTATGCGACTCGCATTTTACAGCTTGCGAGCGTGGTTAATTCACTCACGGGTTACCGAGCAGTGGTTCGGTCCATGTTTGCAGATGGCGACGACAACGAGGGGCGACGCCAGATCCTGAAAGAGTTCACAGAACCGGTCCTCGACAGAGTGGACTCGATGGAGAGGTGTGCTATCACCCACCACTACTGGACTATGACAGCCATCCTTGATGCTCGCGCTATGGACCACGAGCGCTCACGCCGGAACCAACGACGGCTCGTTGGCCTCACAATAGTCTTTACCCTATTGACCCTGACGCTGTCGCAATGACAACGACAGAAAAAGAACGGCTCTTCAGAGCCTCCACAGATGCGCTTATGTGCAACCGATATATACGAGGGTCAGTCACAGTGTGCGTCATTCACCGTTCGTCATTGTGTCAACCATGTCACCAAGAGACCTGACCATAAATACGAGAGACAGTCAACGTGTGTGTCATTCACCGTTCGTCATTGGGTCAACCATGTCACCAATCCTACGAGCCATCCTTCCCCTCACCCCTGACGTGGGGTTACATGTCTATGAGGATAAAGTCTCCATCGTGGAAAACCGTCAAGTTTGCTGGTCGGACCCTGAGACCGTATCGAATACGGTTACCCTACACCGTGATGGCTGGACCAAATTTAAACGTGTGTTGAGCGGTGAACTAGATGGGAACCTCATACACATCGAGAACGCCAACTACGTACACCGTGGACCCACGATCCTACGCAAAGCTTCACCCTAGACCCCGATCTGTGGACGGCCTTGCAGAAAGTGGTGCCTATCGTGGACCAGCTGTTTAAACCGGACGAGCGGTCAGCTGTTCAGTTGGGGTGGGCTCGTGCCCTGAATGAAGCGGCGGCAGAACCCAATGAACAAATTACCAAACCTAGCAATGAAGCGGAGGCAGACGACGATGCCATTGATTATCCGGCTAGACTCAGTCAACCTAGGATATATACAACGGTGGTATAACCCGAACATCAGACCTCGTTATAAATAAATGATACTCTCCGTGTCCGTTAGCATTTTGTCACCATGAAGCGCTGGGAGAAGGTGTTTGATAACTTATACTACAGTCCCGACAGTCCGGCTGCGTATACTGCATTGTCGGCTCTCTATCGAGAGGCCAAACTCCAGGGGATACAAAGTGCTCTAGTCCGAGATTGGGTCAAACAACAAGACACCTATACCTTACATCGAGCTGCCCGTCGCCATTTTCTACGGAACCGGGTCATCTTGGGTGGACTAGATGCCCAATGGCAAGAGGACTTGGTCGATATGAGCGCCTTTGCCAAACACAACGATGGAAATCTTGACGTGCATCGATATCCTGTCAAAGTATACGTGGGTGGTACCCAAGAGGACAAAAACGGGGGCGAATCTCATAGCGGCGTTCAAGGACATCTTCAAGACCGGGCGCGAAACCCTTGTATTTGCAAACCGACGAAGGCACGAAATTTCTCAACAGACCGTTCCAAGCCTTTCTCAAGAAACAGAAGGTCTTCTTCTTTCACACCTACAACGAGATCAAGGCTTCCGTTGTGGAAAGGTTCAACAGGACATTCAAAGGTCGCATGTATAAATATTTCACCTATAAGACCATACAAGACGGTACGTCGATGTTCTCCCGAAACTTGTGAGTGGTTACAATCGAGCCTATCACCGGAGTATACACAGAGCCCCCATTACCGTGACCCAACGCAATGAAACTCAAGGCTGGCGTGTCTTGTATCCCATACAATCGCAACGAACGCCGAAGGAGGTGTTCAAGGGGACCCTGTAAAGTCAAGGGCAAGTTCGACAAAAGGTACTTGCCCAAGTGGAGCGATGAGCACTTCCTGATTAAGCGGCGTCTACCCCGACAGCAGCGAGTCTGTGAACTGGAAGATCTTCAAGGGGAACCTTTCTTAGGGACGTTTTACGAGACGGAATTACAGCCTGTCGTAAAAACAAAGCAAGATTACTACACGGTGGAGCAGATTTTGAAAACGGAACGTCGACGTGGCAAACAGTTTCATTCGTCAAATGGCAAGGCTGGCCCAGTTCCTTCAATTCTTGGGTCGCGGCCAACCAGGTGAAACGACTATAAAACCCGACACCACTACCGTCATCCTTCATTCCACGTTCGACCATGAACACGGTGCTATGGACAAACAGCAGCTGCCTCTGAACACCGCGTCTTCCAAAACGCGCAAAGCGCAAGTGGGCTTTGTGGTGACATTGATAACCCTGCTGAGTGTGTTGTACGGAGGTGTGTTTTACGACGTAGCCTATCTCAGCACTCTACTTAACCAACCTAGAACTCCAGCTGTGAGTGGCAGTCAAACCAGTCTACAGACCTTCTATACACCAGTCAAGCCTGTGGTCGAAACGAGCTCAGTCACCACCCCACCACACCCAGTGTACAAGCCACATCGAGCTCCACACCGAGTAAACCGCCCACATCGAGCTATATACCAAGTACACCCACTACGTCTGAAAACCCACCGGATTTCATCACTCACAGGGAACGCCCATCGACAACGGCGACCTACGTTGTAACCACCACCACCCCAGTTCACTCGTACCAAATTTACAAGAGCGGGTAACCACGACAGCGGATATTCCTTCAATCATGGACCCCCGGTGGCAACATCCCTTCACTTGCGCCATCGCAGGACCGACGGGTTCCGGCAAAACGGTCTTCGTCCAGAAGCTCCTTGAACACGCCGACAGCATGATTATCCCACCCATTGCCCGAGTCGTGTGGTGTTACGGAGAATGGCAGGCGGCGTATGCAGCAATGCCCCCACATCACGTTCGTGAAAAGGCTACCCAACCTGGCCGATTTGGAACCGGACACCTTGGTGGATCTGGATGATCTCATGGCGGAGACGGATGCGCGGGTCACCCAACTCTTTACTAAAGACAGCCATCATCGAATATGCATCATCGAATATGCAGAATATGCAGAATCTGTTCAGTGAAAACAAAGAACATCGGAATATCAGCTTAAATGCCCACTACCTGGTGGTCTTCAAAAACCCGAGAGATACTACTCAACTGCTGCACCTGGCGAGACAGATCTACCCCGGCCGCACACCGTTTGCGTTGGAAGCCTTTAAAGATGCGACAACCCCTCAGCACGGATATATGTTCTTCGACCTGAAGCAAGCCACCCCGACCACCGACTACGGACCGGTATCTTTCGCAGAGAGACCCACCACGTGTACATGCAAAAATAATGTAAAAACACCCACAGTGGCCCCTCCAGCTGGGGTGTGTGTGTTTGATGTTGGGGATAATAAAAGAATTAATACAACATCATGGTTGATTTTTGTCTCTGTTCAATATTCAGGAGGTAGCCCGCAGAAGGATAAAAAGGGCAGGGTTGTGGGTTCTAGCATTAGTTGTACATGATGTCTGTGCGAGTACGGAAGCACGCTCCGACGCTCCGAGTATTGAAGACGGCCCCACCCGAGTTGGTTCGAACCAGTGTTCGTGGCGCAGACCCTGCTCTCGTGTGCTGTCTGTGCGAGATTGGACTCAATATCTTAAAAGGCAACGTACCACTGACTCCGGCTCAGAAGGCGAAGTCGGCCAAGCATAAATCAGGTCTGCGAACCTTAGTCCAGAAGCGAGTCGCTCAAACACAAAAGAAAAAGGTGTTACAGAAAGGCGGCTTTCTTTGGGCCTTCTTAGCACCGTTGGCCGCTTCCTTGTTGGGTCCAGTATTGGGTGGACTGTTCGGCCGACAATGAACCACACGAAAAAACTGGTCCTCGTCGAACCACGGCTCCTTCAAAACCTCCAATCTCCGTACCCCGTACCCTCTACGGTGAAGACGATAAACACCCTCGATGAAGAGATGCAACAGATCTTACAAAGACCGGAGTTAAGCGACAGTGAGAAAGTACAATGGTACAGTGAGACGCTTCAACGGTACATGACTTTCATGGACCAATACAAAACCCTCTCTACCCCAGCACCACCACCACCACCACCGACCTCAGCACCGCTCCAACGGCCGCCATTACCAGGGGTACCACCCACAGCCCCACAGTGGGTCGAAGACGAAGTGCTGAAGAGTGTACCTGCATCGTTCACGAAACAAGTTGGCCTGGTATTACAACGGATGAAACAGAATCCTAACATGACTTGGAATGATAAAGGCGGACTACTGGTACAGAATCAGGTGGTCCCCGGTACCCACATGACGGATTTAGTGAATGACCTGATGCGTCAACATAAAAACCTTCCCCTTCAAGAATCACGTGGACTTCGATTACAACGCACGCGACGACAAGGCACAGATTATCCGCACCGCCAACGTAAGTGTCGTACTGAGATCTATCCTACAGCAAATGATGGGTCTCGCTCACCCGACCTACACGGGTCCATCCGAGGTCTTGGTCGCCAAAGCACAACGCACCGTAGGGAATAAAAGACCTGCACCACCTCCACCACGCAAAACTCGACGACCGACTCAGCGACGACACACATCGAAGACCCAGGATATCTTTTCTTAAACAATGTCCTTAATCAACACAGAGTTCTGCCCTCCACCAACAGTGAATTTAGTTTGTGGGCCGTCCCGCCCACACAGACCAGTGCCGAACAAGGATTGTGGTTGGAGCATCTCCCGCTCTCCAGCATCAACGAAACAGGGCCCATCGAGTTCACCATCATCAGTAATGCGGATACGGCCTATGTGGATTTGGCCTATACGTACTTGTATGTGAAAGCCAAGATCGTCAACGGGGATGGCTCCAGAATCATCGACAATGCCACGGTGGGCCCGACAAATCTCTGGCTGCATTCTATGTTTCAACAGGTGGATATTTTTCTCAGCGACAAACTCATCAGTGACTCGACCAACACGTACCCCTATCGAGCCTACATCGAGACGCTGTTGTCGTATGGACGAGAGGCTGTAGATATAGAACAACACATAAGACTCAAGGTTAACAGTTATGGTGTTTATGAAATTATATTAAATTAAATTAATAACACGCTACACACATTATGATAGACCGTATCTGACAGAGAACAGAAAATACGTTACTGTGGTATTGTAAAGAATAAATAAATAATTAAATATATCAATCAGAACGCGTCACAAATATTTGCGGAAGAAAGAAGGTCTATAAAGTAGTCCTGAAAAGTAAGAGGTGAGTAGTAGGAAGACCGCAAATTCATTATTAACCATATCTGGCCTGGGGGGGGGGGGCATTATGGCCCCCCTACTAAACTTTCTGCACTATCTCCGGAACGACGAAAATTGGAGTGCTGAAACTCCGGGACTTTATAGTTTATCATATTGGGGTCATTTTGAGACTTGGCATAACCCCCTGAGCAGAGGATCATGGGTAAATTCAGGATGGCGGCCACATGGGGTACCAGAAAAGTGATGTTTTTGTCATATTTTTTCAAAATTTCTGCTTTTCCGCGATGAAAAGTGGGCAAAAACTATTCTATGTCACATCACATTAATATTTACTAATTTGTCATGCAGTTTTTGCCGAGAAATTGCATAAATAAAAGAATCAGATAATCTGACCGAAAAATCGACCAAAAATGCCGTTTTTGAAAATGACGTCACTGTGACGTCATCAAAGCGGCCATCTTGGATTTTTTTTACATTTTCTGGTAGAGCTTGACCCAAGGGTATAGTGTGGTAAGTTTCAATTCCCTAGCTCAAGGGATAAGAAAAATAATTAGGGGGGGCCATTTCGCCTCCCCCCCCCCCAGGCAAGGACAGGTCCATGTCCAGTCATTTTCGGCAATCTCCGGGTGGTGTTTTTTTCAAGGAAATTCCGTGGGAAATTTCTTGTTCTATTTATAGATCATTACATATCTCCGCAAATTGTAAACAAACAAAATGGCGGCGCTTGCTGTGGGAAATCCCCTTTTGGCATCGATCGTGCTGCCATCTGGATGCAAGGAAGACAACTCTGACTAGGCCAAATTCCGGGTGATTTCTCTTGATTCGAACATTTGCATGTTAATCTATACGGGGAATGCATGTATGGTACAGGGGTGGTCATTTTTTTCTTGTGGATTTTACTATGAGGTATGGCATCTTGGTTTCTTCATCTCGCGATGTAGAACACGATGGGAGGGGTATCAAGATTTTTTTCAAAAGTTCAGGTAGGTCTGGCATGTTAGGTCCACTGGGAAATCCACTCCTGGGCATTTGTGGTATGGGTTGTGGCCCCTTGTTTTCTTAATCTTGAGCTGTAGAACACGATGGGAGGCTAGGGTCTCGAGGCCAAGCGTTGACATTTTTTGTAAAGTTATCGTGCGCATGCAAGTACCGCTGGGGTGGACGTTTCGGGGTCTAGGTGGACACATAGGGGTCCGATTGGGTCGTGTGAGGTGGTATCGTGAAACATTCGTGGGGGAGCGTCCAACTGGATGGGTGTGGGGTGCAACATCATTCTGCGCATGCGCAGTAGAAAAAGGCATTGGAATGGACGTTTTGGGGTCGCAGTGGGCTTATGATAGTCCGATTGAGCCATATGAGGTGTCATCGTGTATCTCTCGTGGGCGACCATCCGACTGGACTAGTGAGGTGTCCGTTTTCAACATTCTGCGCATGCGCAGACATGGAATTGTGAGAAAAGGTCATTGAGAGGGACGTTTTGGAGTCGAGGTGACCCCATAATGATCCGACTGGGTCGTGCGTGGTATCAGTGTCTTATTTTGAAGTTCTCTTGGGGTAGCGTCGGATTGGACTGGTGTCTAATCCGGTTTCATCATTCTGCGCATGCGCAATCTGGCCGTAGTATAGAAATCAGCAATTTTGGGGGTGCGTGGGATGTGTTTGAGGGACCATCCGTGGTCCGAATGCGTCGTGTGAGGTATCCTAGCGAAGCTTTCGTGGGATAGGGTCAGACTGGCCTGTTTTTTGTTTGAAGTCGCGCGTAGTAAGTAAAGTGGTCATTTTGAGGTACGTGGGGGTTTGTTTGCGCGATTGAAGGACCATTCTTGGTCCGAATGCGTCGTGTGAGGTGTCAAAGTGAAGCTTTCGTTGTATAGACCACGACTTGAGGTATGTCCACGTTATCTGTGAAGTCAGTGGAGACGTCATCAGTAGGAGTAGAAGCCAAAGTGGGCATTTTGAGAGTGTGAAGGAAGGTGTTCGGGGTAGAGATGGACCATCCGTGGTCCAAATGGCCCGTGAGGCGTGCCCAACCCCCGTCGTAACGCATGGAAGCACTATCGATGGTGAGTGAGCGAGTGCGTGCGTTGTGTATGCGTGTGCGTGTGTGTGTGTGTGTGTGTGCGTGTGTGTACGCGTGCGTGTGCGTGTGTGTGTGTGCGTGTTTGCGCGTGTGTTTATCTATCTGAACGCCTTAACGCGTTATCGTAACACCTTAACGCCTATCGTAACGCCTTAACGCCCTATATGAACGCCTTAACGCCATAGCATAACGCATTGACACCACGATGTAGACAGATGGGACAACAACAACAACAAGGATGACAATCCAATCATTCTATTATCCCCTCTAGTACATCATACCCACGCTGGGGCAGCCGCGTTGGGTATGTTTACAATTCAGGTATGCTCTTGTCCAATCAGAAGCCCCCATTTGGGGCTGCATCTGTCATATTCGCTCTTGCCCGTTAGATGTATTCTCGGCTGCTCTTATCCAATCAGAAACCGCCATTTCAGAAAGTTCAATCTTCGGTCATGTTCGCTCTGATCCGTATGTTATAATCCTCGTCGGGCAGGCCAGGATATTGTTCAGGCAGCATATCCTCAAACAGTTGTTTGCGCATTCTGATGGCATTTTCCAGGGCCTCGGTGGGGGGTAGCCCCATATCCTCTTCCAAGTGACGCTTGATCTTCACGATGGACCTTTGCGTGAGGTCGCCTTTCATTTCAAGGGGTAGCAGGGTATACCGTTCAGAGATGGTCATGGCTGTTTTTTTCTGATGCAGGTGCGCATTTCGATGTAAGCCTCTTGTAAGTTATCCTGTCCGGCGTCCTCGATTGATGCAGCGTGAGTATTAATAGCTGCTGTCACAATACGATCCCAAAAGGTAGGTTCTTCCTCACTCAGGTTTTCCTGGGACGTAACCTGACTATCTGAGATCAAGCTCTCTATATAAGTAGATAGACTCTTAGCAGTCTCAGTTTCGGTATCAGTCGGTGGACTCTCAGAATCAGCTGGCATATTCTCAGCATCTGCATCGGTTTCTTGTGCTTCGGTGTCTTCAATCCCATGTATGTTCTTCTGGTATCGCATCATATCGTAACGTCTGGTGAACGTGTGTTTGCACTCAGAGCAAGTATATGCCATGTTGACAGTTGAACATCGACTGTGCACGTTTTCGGGATATGCTTGCTTTCATGGACACTAGCGCCCGCCAACGCTCAGCTTAACGCTTCAGCGCCCTGGTGAAATAGCTCAGAAGCTATGATTTTTATAGATATTCCATGGAATTGACCCTAATTCATTGAAATGTAGAGACGCCCGTCAACGGCCGTCATTACGCCTTAACGCCCGTATCAACACCGTAACCCCACCTGGCCTGGGGGGGGGCATTATGGCCCCCCTACCAAACTTTCTGCACTATCTCCGGAACGGCATAAAATGAAGAGCTGAAACTCCGTGATTTTATAGTTTATCTTATTGGAGTCATTTTGAGTCTATTTGCATAACCCCCCGAGCAGAGAATCATGGGTAAATTCAAGATGGCGGCCACGTGGGTACCAGAAAAGTGATGTTTTTTTCAAATTTCTTCAAAATTTCTGCTTTTCCGCAATGAAAAGTGGGCAAAAACTATTTTATTTCATATTACATTAATATTTACTAATTTTTCATACAGTTATTGTGGAGAAATTGCAAAAATAAAAAATTTGCAAAATCTGACCGAAAAATCGACCAAAAAATGCCGTTTTTGAAAATGACGTCACTGTGACGTCATCAAAGCGGCTATCTTGGATTTTTTTACATTTTCTGGTAGAGCTTGACCCAGGGGTATAGTGTAATAAGTTTCAGCCCCCTAGCTTAAGGGGTAAGAAAAATAATTAGGGGGGGCCATTTCGGCCCCCCCAGGCCTGGACAGGTCCCAAAAAGCCCAGGCCAGATAGGGTTAACGCCCAATCTTAACGCCTTAACGCCTTAGCTTAACGCCTTAACGCCTTAGCTTAACTAAGTAACACCTTAGCTATAGTAACACCTTAACACCCTATCGTAACACCTTGATGCATGTGTGGTACACCCATTTTAGGTTATACCTGTCATATTCTTTCTTGCCCGTTAGGTGTATTCTCGGCTGCTCTTGTCCAATCAGAAGCCGCCCTTTGAGAAACTGCAGAGCTCCGAGTGACGATATTGTCGGGAACCATGTATGACGACGTGCATTCCGGGAGATTAACATTGGAAGTCACTAGGGTCTTATGTACGGTTGGCCATCCCTGCCACAATTCGCCATTTACAGGATGCCTGTAAATAATATATACCATGGTATAAAATGCCAAGCGAGCCATAATTCGTATTTACAGGATGCCTGTAATTATTTTGTACCATGGTATAAAATCGCCAAGCCTGCCACAATTCGTATTTACAGGATACCTGTAAATGCCAAGCCTGCCATAATTCGTATTTACAAGATGCCTGTAATTATTTTGTACCATGGTATAAAATCGCCAAGCCTGCCAGTAGTAGGGATTGAGCTATTCAGGTCGTAACCCGATATCCTTGATCTAATTACCCCAGGGGGGCTGTTAGAGGGATCAAATTACGCTCGTAATGTGATATGGGGTATTGAGAAAGTATTGGACTAATAATATGATGAAATATGAAACCCGTATTCGAATTATGAGAGCCGATACGACAGGGGGGTATAAATTGTTTTGTATTAAACTGTAAACATGAATATTAATAGGATTGACGTCACACAGACGAGTCCGGACCTGCACGTATTTAGTAGCTAACCGAATAAGGTCACACATCTGCTCGTTTGCGGGGTTTGACATGTTTGGTTCTGTACTAAGACAAATACATGAATATTAAAACAGACTGACGTCACGCAGACGTGTCCAGGCATGAAAATGTTACATCCAATACGGAAATAAACATGCTGGGTTTTCCCTGACGTCTTTATATATATGTAATTTAAGGTTTATCCAGTAGAAACAGTATACATCATGGATGTCATGTACAAGGTAGCTTTGAGTGTATATAGAAAGCATATGTCAGGGCGTATAGAGAATCTAGAAAGAGTATTTGAATTATTGAAGCAAAAGAGAACATTAACTAAGTCCCGGTTAAACTACGTTAATGATATCTTTACCGCGGAAGACCGGGGTGATGTTTTATTGGAGGAAATATCGAAAGAGGTCCACGGGCCATCAGGGCATTCATTGCTGTATTGGAAGAGAGGCAAATAATCACATCGTCCAGTTGATCACCCAACCCGGCCCCTTTGATGAAGGACAGCGTATACACTTGTTGAATAGATTATCCATGATATATGCCGTGCATCTCATCCCTATTATGGAGCAAACGGAAGAGAAGTACAACACAGGATTAGATATTGGCGACCGAGTTTCGGTCTTCTTTGCCAAGGCCGTAGAATGTCTCGATGAAGAGAAAGCTGTAGACGAGTGGTTGAGAGACATAGGGAAAGACGGAGAAGTGGTGGACTTACCGTGGTTATCAGAATTCCAGAATCCTGAATGGCGAGAAAATCACCTGAAGACGGAGGAGTGGAAATCTAACCTCCGTGTACTCGTAAAACGAATGTGGAAGCTCAAGCGATGCTTCACAGTGCCGTATATTAACTTAGAGAAGCCCTGTACTTCTTTGTAACGCGTGAATGACATGTTCGAACTTGAAACTGGTTTTTCCTGCATTGCCACATATGCTTATTTTTACCTCTGACGTCACAGACATGTTCGAACTTGAAACTGGTTTTTCCCGACATTGGCACATATGTTTATTTCTAGCGCTGACGGATTAGACATGTTCGAACGCGTGGAAAATAGTTTAACGCCACTCCAGTCTTCAGCTATTTAAGAGAAACCTTCTCTTTCATTGGCAGTCCATTATCTGACATTCTAGCTTCACCTTGTCGACGAGATCGAAAATCATGTATGATTTAGCGAGTGATGTCTTTGTCAAATGCTCGATAAAATCCAACCATGACAATTTCGTGGATTTTGTAGAGAATATCACGGTGGCGGACTGTGATCCAAATCAGGCACCCAAGTTCCTCCATCTAACAGTCGAAGGATGGGGAAAACTCAAAGACTGCATAAATCACTATGGAAGAAAGTATATCGAACAATACGGCTACTTCAGTACCCATACGCCTATCAGAAGATGTGTACTTGAGCTACAGTTTCTACCAGGGCAAAGGACGTATCCACCTCCGTCGTTGGAAAGTGTGTGAAAAGTCTCAAGATAAACTCTATCCAACGAAAATTGGATTTTGTCTCGACCCTGACATGTGGAAAAATTTGAAGACTTACATCCCCGGCATTGACAAAACACTCGCAAAAGGGGAACCACCACGCACCCCGTTTGACTTCAGCGCCAACAGCAATGTGTTATTTCTGCACGAGACTTTTCTGGACTGCTACTGTGAAGTCGTAAGGGACATCATAGGGTCTCTGATTCAGCAATTCTGTATGGGGTGTTCTGTAGACCACCCTAGTCAACGAAGACACAGTTGCCTTATGCTTCCGTACAGTGATCACGTCTTTGACTTTCTCGAATTGGCCCGTGAACGGGCGGATGGAGACGAAATCCTGGCCGATTTCAAATCCCGTGTTGAAAAGGCGGGTCTAAGGAATGGCGAGACGTGTCATGTGAGAAAAGCAGTTTCCTTATTGTCATTCGGCAGCTGAAAAGTTCAACTTGTGTGCAAGCTCTTGTTTCCACTCCTGGTTTCGAAGAAGTCCATCTCGCCATTCCTTAGACTCGTATTTCAGCATGTAGATAGGGGTACTGGATTGTGGTCCCGCCTTTTCAACACGGGATTTGAAATCGGCCAGGATTCCGTCCCCATCCGCCCGTTCAAGGGCCAATTCGAGAAAGTCAAAGACGTGATCACTGTACGGAAGCATAAGGCAACTGTGTCTTCGTTGACAAGGATGGTCTACAGAACACCCCATACAGAATTGCTGAATCAGAGACCCTATGATGTCCCTTACGACTTCACAGTAGCAGTCCAGAAAAATCTCGTGCAGAAATAACACATTGCTGTTGGCGCTGAAGTCAAACGAGGTGCGTGGTGGTTCCCCTTTTGCGAGTGTTTTGTCAATGCCGGGGATGTAAGTCTTCAAATTTTTCCACATATCAGGGTCGAGACAAAATCCAATTTTCGTTGGATAGAGTTTATCTTGAGACTTTTCACACACTTTCCAACGACGGAGGTGGATACGTCCTTTGCCCTGGTAGAAACTGTAGCTCAAGGTACACATCTTCTGATAGGCGTATGGGTACTGAAGTAGCCGTATTGTTCGATATACTTTCTTCCATAGTGTTTATGCAGTCTTTGAGTTTTCCCCATCCTTCGACTGTTAGACGGAGGAACTTGGGTGCCTGATTTGGATCACAGTCCGCCACCGTGATATTCTCTACAAAATCCACGAAATTGTTATGGTTGGATTCTATCGAGCATTTGACAAAGACATCACTCGCTAAATCATACATGATTTTCGATCTCGTCGACAAGGTGAGGCTAGAATGTCAGATAATGGACTGCCAATGAAAGAGAAGGTTTCTCTTAAATAGCTGAAGACTGGAGTGGCGTTAAACTATTTTCCACGCGTTCGAACATGTCTAATCCGTCAGCGCTAGAAATAAACATATGTGCCAATGTCGGGAAAAACCAGTTTCAAGTTCGAACATGTCTGTGACGTCAGAGGTAAAAATAAGCATATGTGGCAATGCAGGAAAAACCAGTTTCAAGTTCGAATATGTCATTCACGCGTTACAAAGAAGTACAGGGCTTCTCTGAGTTAATATACGGCACTGTGAAGCATCGCTTGAGCTTCCACATTCGTTTTACGAGTACACGGAGGTTAGATTTCCACTCCTCCGTCTTCAGGTGATTTTCTCGCCATTCAGGATTCTGGAATTCTGATAACCACGGTAAGTCCACCACTTCTCCGTCATTCCCTATGTCTCTCAACCACTCGTCTACAGCTTTCTCTTCATCGAGACATTCTACGGCCTTGGCAAAGAAGACCGAAACTCGGTCGCCAATATCTAAACCTGTGTTGTACTTCTCTTCCGTTTGCTCCATAATAGGGATGAGATGCACGGCATATATCATGGATAATCTATTCAACAAGTGTATACGCTGTCCTTCATCAAAGGGGCCGGGTTGGGTGATCAACTGGACGATGTGATTATTTGCCTCTCTTCCAATACAGCAATGAATGCCCTGATGGCCCGTGGACCTCTTTCGATATTTCCTCCAATAAAGCATCACCCCGGTCTTCCGCGGTAAAGATATCATTAACGTAGTTTAACCGGGACTTAGTTAATGTTCTCTTTTGCTTCAATAATTCAAATACTCTTTCTAGATTCTCTATACGCCCGGACATATGCTTTCTATATACACTCAAAGCTACCTTGTACATGACATCCATGATGTATACTGTTTCTACTGGATAAACCTTAAATTACATATATATATAAAGACGTCAGGGAAAACCCAGCATGTTTATTTCCGTATTGGATGTAACATTTTCATGCCTGGACACGTCTGCGTGACGTCAGTCTGTTTTAATATTCATGTATTTGTCTTAGTACAGAACCAAACATGTCAAACCCCGCAAACGAGCAGATGTGTGACCTTATTCGGTTAGCTACTAAATACGTGCAGGTCCGGACTCGTCTGTGTGACGCCAATCCTATTAATATTCATGTTTACAGTTTAATACAAAACAATTTATACCCCCCTGTCGTATCGGCTCTCATAATTCGAATACGGGTTTCATATTTCATCATATTATTAGTCCAATACTTTCTCAATACCCATATCACATTACGAGCGTCATTTGATCCCTCTAACAGCCCCCCCTGGGGTAATTAGATCAAGCATATCGGATTACGACCTGAATAGCTCAATCCCTACTACTCCTGCCACAATTCGTATTTACAGGATGCCTGTAATTCATTTAGCCGTAAGCCGTAAATGTTCGCCTTCTTATTATTTCCACCAATGACATACGCTTTTACAAATTTGGTGCCGAGCTTTACTCAACCTCCAAACGGGATCATCTTCCCTTCTGCCTGTCGATCGACCCTGCCCTCAGTCAATTTACATGCACCAAAACATCATTTCACAAAACCTGAATTTTACCAGCCAAAAACAGTCCACATACTAAATACGAGGATATATAATTTTGCAGATGTGAATGTGCGGGACCATTTAATTCCGACAAAGCAAGGCATCGCTGATTTGTGTTCAAACAAACGACCGTTAGCCTTGATCATGGAGCTTACTGTAGATGGAGGAATAGCATCTTATCAGTCTCACCTACCACCGTCTGTGTTTAATCCGTTTAGATCCCTGCTCAAAGAAATGTCAAAGCAAGCAGGCTAGATAATGAGGTCTCAATTTCTTGACACTGCTGGTTTTATTGCTGTCATTCTGTCCTGTGTGTTCAGGTCTGGCCACTGACAGCAATCAAGGAACTTGATGTCTTAAAACTGTGGTCCATCTTTGAACACTGGTTACTATGATGGCCGAGAGGGGCCATCGTCACTTCGCCATCGTACGTCAAAAAACAGAGCGATGGAGCGATAGAGCGATAGAGTGATGGCGATAGAGCGATAGAGCGATGGCGATAGAGCGATAGAGCGATGGCGATAGAGCGATAGAGCTATAGCGATAGAGCGATGGCGATAGAGCGATAGAGCGATGGCGATAGAGCGATAGAGCGATGGCGATAGAGCGATAGAGCGATGGCGATAGAGCGATAAAGCGATGGCGATAGAGCGATAGAGCTATGGCGATAGAGCGATAGAGCGATGGCGATAGAGCGATAGAGCGATGGCGATATAGCGATGGCGATAGAGCGATAGAGCGAAGTACATGACTGCGCATGTCTCATAATCATGCATATTCATACGGTGATAATCGTACCTCCAAAACAAGAGACCTCGCCGCTAAACTCTAGTTATTATCAGGCGGATTCGTGAATACTATAGGGGCCAGCGGCATACCACAAAGATTACACAGATAACACAGAGAGATAGACCGATAAGTTTTATTGTATATGGGCTAAAATAATAAACATTGGCTAAAAGATCGACATAAGAATCTAATAAATAAAGCAGTGATATTCGCTGTCTGGTGAACATATACATCTGGAACATTTGAAATCAAGTTTTGTAATTAATGCTGATCAACGCTTGTAAAAAAGTCAACGTAGAATCGAAATAGAAGAGGTCACTCTCCCCCCCCCCTAAAATATTGGTGATCTGATTTACCCATAGTCTCGTAATTTTTCGTCAAATTCAACTTCTAACTCCTCTGAAAGAAAAGACCAATTCGTCCGTCGATGCGTAAGTTGAATTATTTGAAGTTGTGGGTGCCGAACGCGGCCATTTCCGCGTTTTTATCGAAAAAGAAAGGCGGATGTCATATGAAACTGATAATTCATTAAGATTGTGCTGATCGTGGCTGGACTTAACACTAAATCGCATAGAACAAACACTGATTTTTTTTATATCTTATTTGGTTTTGTTAGGTAATACACATTGTACATACAATATTTTATTGTACTAAACAAAAATGGTTGTATTTGTAATTAGAAACTCATGTTATACAACAAACAGATACATCGTCATTACACCTCGATTTATCTACGCAAACAACATCATAAGAGTCTAAACAGTAAATGCAGCGATGACCAATACTGGTAAAACAAGCGCCATTCGCAGTTCTTATACTGGAAATATTTATCGGTTTCGTACGCACATTTAAAGCGTTTTAAACACTTTTCAACCAAGGGATTTTTAATTACTTTCATTTTATATATAGAAAATTTAATAATAGAAATACAGTAGTTGAGTGGCTGATTTCTGGGTTGTAAAAGACCAAGTATAACTTTTTCTGGAGAAAATATAATTGGAACACTCGCCGAAGCGAACCAATTTTCCAGTAAACTCCACCAAGGGTAGATATGTTCACATTCCCAAAAGAGATGAATAATAGTCTCTGGAACTTTGCTACAAAATGTACATAAGTTAGATATATCAGGGTAAAGTTTATGTGCAAAAATGTTGGTAGTCAATATTCGGTTAATAATTCTGTATGGAAACCATTTATATTTCACATCTCTTTGTTACATTATTATTCCATATATACCACTCCGAATCATTATAATTTTTTTCCAGAACTGTTTAGTACAGTAAATCTAAAGGTCAAGAGATTTCTATATAACATTTTACAGCCTTTTTTTTCACACTTATTAATAGTGAAATAGGGGGCGGTATCAACGGTATCATATATTGTTTCCGTAATAGTCCAAATCTCATGTTGTTTGCTGCTTTCCGTACTGCTTGAGTAGTATATAAAACTGATATTGCCGCAACTTGACCTTTGACCTAACAAATTTGCATATTGGGGAGAAAAACTACCTCCGAACACAGAAGAGTTCGAATTTTTACAGGTCACTGCGCAGATCAAGTGGTTGCCATGGTGACGTCACTTCCGGTCACGTGACCTTTGGGGCATGTATTCTTCCACTGTGAAGCCGTCGGCGGTGATGCGTTCGCGGGAAAAAGCCTCCGTGGACAGAAAAAGTAGTCCCAAATACGCGGAGAGCTGAGGGAAATTCTCCGGCAATCTTCGGGACATTTTGGGAGCGAGAAGGTCCCCTAGTGGACCGATTGGATTGAGTGAGGTGTCAAAGTGAAGCGCTCCTCCAGAGCGATCAAGTCATTGGTGGGTGTATGTAAAATTAGGATTTGTCCCGAAAATATAAAAACCGGAACACGGACTTTACCCCTAAAATAGAGCCTGATTCGCACCTTTGCATCTGTACGGGAAAATGCCTATATGGGTATAGGGGTGGTCGTTTTTGTGGATTTTACTATGGGTTGTGGGGTCTTGTTTTCTTCGTCTCACCACGTAAAACACGATGGGAAGGGTCTCTGAGCTAAGCGGTGAAATTTTTCGAAAAGTTCACGGAGGTATGGATAGGCCCATAGGCCTAATGGCTCAGTGGGTAGGTCCATACTTGGCAATTCACACATGTTCATTGCGATATTGGTTGTGGGATCTTGTTTTTCACGTCTCACCACGTAGATGTAAAACAAAGGTCCCCGGATGTAACTGGTCATACATACTTAGGTTATTATTATGGACAACATAGATACAGTCTGGTCATACATAATTATGTTATTATTATGGACAACAAACATACAGTCTGATATGTAATTTCTTACAATTAAGAAAAATTCCAAACGATAAATGTGTGAAGTACTAGCCAGATAAGCTGACTAACGCCACATCACCGCGATGTATATATTATCAGGATACTGTGCTGTTCCCGCAAGAGTACAAGTACATGGACAAGAAAAATGTACTTTGGTACAGTATATGTATATGGACAGATTACATGCACAGGCACATAGTACATGTATAGGCACATAGTACATGCACATGTACTTTCGCTACTACTTGTACTGATGACGTCACCGATGACGTCATAGATGCTGTGGACATCCATCAAATCGTGGTCTACACCCCGAGAGCTAGAAAATGACACCTCCCACGGCGCATTCGGACCAATAGTGGTCCATCTCTACCCCAAATACACCCCCACGCACCCCCAAAATGACCACTTTACTTACTACACCCAACTGCGCATGCGCAGATTGACGCGACTTGCAATAAAAAGCACGCCATTCTGACTCTACCCCACAAAAGCTTCACTTTGATCCCTCCCACGACCCATTTGGACCAATAGTGGTCCATCTCTACCCCAAGCACACTCCCACGCACCCCCAAAATGCCTGCTTTCTATACTACGGCCAGACTGCGCATGAGCAGAATATTGAAAGCGGACGATGCATTAGCCCAGTCGGATGCTCCTCCACGAGAGCTTCAAAATAAGACCTCGTACGACACCATCGGACCACTTGGGGCTCACCTAGACCCCAAAATAGCCATCCAGCACTATTTACCCACTACGCATGCGCGCAGGGACTTTTTCAAAAAATTTAACCGCTTAGCTTCGGAACCCCGCCCATCGTGTTTTACGTGGTGAGACGTGAAAAACAAGATCCCAAAACCCATATCGCAATGAACATGTGTGAATTGCCCAGCATGGACCTATCCATTGAGCCAGTAGGCCTATGGGCCTATCTAGGCCTCCGTGAACTTTTCGAAAAATGTCACTGCTTAGCTCCGAGACCCTTCCCATCGTGTTTTACGTGGTGAGACGAAGAAAACAAGACACCACAACCCATAGTAAAATCCACAAAAAAATGACCACCCCTATACACATACAGGCATTTTCCCGTACAGATGCAAATGTGCGAATCAGGCACGATTTTTTCCACTTTTTATATTTTCAGGGAGAAATTCTCAATTTACATGCACCCACCCATGACTTGATAGGCAGGCCCGATAAGCCGGAGACCGACATTAGCTCTTTTGGACATGGTTGATAGGAGTTTTCCCCTATTGTAGGGGTAAAATCCGTGTTCCGCTTTTTATATTTTCGGGGACAAATCCTCAATTTACATGCACCCACCCATGACTTGATAGGCAGGCCCGATAAACCGGAAACCGATATTAGCCCTTTTGAATATGGTTGATAGGGGTTTCCCCTATTTTAGGGGTAAAGTCCGTGTTCCGCTTTTTGTATTTTTGGGACAAATCCTAATTTTACATACACCCACCCACTACTTGAGCGCCCTGGAGCAGCGCTTCACTTTGACACCTCACTCGACCCAATCGGTCCACTAGGGGCCCCTCTCTCCCCCAAAATGTCCCGGAAATTGCCGAAGATTGCCGGAGAATTTCCCCCAGCGTATTTGAGACTATTTTTCTGTACGCGGAGGCTTTTTTCCGCGGCCGCATCACCGCGGAGGAATACATGCCCCAAACGTCACGTGACCGGAAATGACGTCACCATGGCAACCCCTTGACCTGCGCAGTGACCTGCAAAAATTGGAACTCTTCTGTGTTCGGAGGTAGTTTTTCTCCCCACTATGCAAATTTTTTAGGTCAAAGGTCAAGTTGCGTTAATATCAGTTTTATATACTACTTGCCTGACATACTGATCATTATTCCAGAAAATTGGCTGCGCATTTATAAATGGACTGAAAAGAGTCAAATGACAAAAAAAAATCCGTTATTATCTAAAATATCATTTACAAACCGCACGCCTTTTCCATCCCAGTGACCTAAATGTAGAGCTTTATTATCAATTTTAATTTTTTCATTGTACCATTTCATTCGAGAAAGTTTGACAGTCCTTTAGTTTTATTTGAAATTCTGTCCAGGCTAGAAGCGTGTCTCTCCAAAAAACGTTTTCCATCGTTGGTATAATATTAGTTCTTAAGAATGCTGAACCAACTCCTATTGGGTCTATATTCTTTGGCATATACATTTTCAAAATATTACCCCACTTGGAATTATCAGCTTGTAATATCCTAATCCACGATATATTTTGTGCATGGATTACATATTAACAATAGGATTATCTAAACCGCCATGTTCAAGTGGTTTAACAGAAATTTTTCAGAAAATTTTATCAGGTTTCGAGTTCCAAACAAATTCAAAACAGCGTTTCTGGAATTCATTTATAAGTGGTTCGGGTGGGTTTGGAAGAGAGGAAAATAGATGGTTGAGTTTCGGCAACAACAAGCTTTTTTAAAATGACATTTCGTCCTAGTGGAGTCAATCCTATTTTGGACCATATCTTCATGAGTATGACAATATCTTTTAATTTATCTTTGTAATTTTTTCAACTTTTTCGGCCAAATTGTTTGTAAACACAGGACCTAATAGCTTAAAGTCACCTTGTGACCAGTCTAAATTCCATTTAGTACGAAACCACTGAGAAAATGTTGGTACTTGGCATAAAACTGCAATTTAAAACCAGTCACGAAAAATTTAGACCCGCGAAGGAAGAATTAAAGAGGTGGGTCGGGGTACACCCCCATGTAATTTTAGATTTATTTCACACGCTTCTCTACTAATTTTCGGCCCATTTCAAGGCACCCCCTCGTAATTATTGAGGGTGGAGAGACGAAGTGGCCCTTGGTCTCCGCTCTTTGAGACATTCCGTTCTTTGTGCAATGCGGGGGTATAGGGGGAGAGGCAAATCTTAATAAAT
Organism: Hanleya hanleyi; assembly: GCA_036873755.1. NCBI lineage: Eukaryota > Metazoa > Mollusca > Polyplacophora > Lepidopleurida > Hanleyidae > Hanleya > Hanleya hanleyi. The sequence continues at coordinate 101,648 of JAVTVY010025467.1, forward strand.
TAATATCCTATCAACGTTCTCCAATAATTGAACATTAATAAGCGTCAATCCTTCCCCCCTCCGTGTCATTAATCAAAGATCTTTTTTTTATATATTCATAATGGCATTCCTTGAATCAACTCAGAGTCGCTTTCTTGTATAGAATTTTTCTTATTATGCATGGCGTTGATATTCATTTTGACCGCCATGAAAATCTTGTACCGACAAATACCGTGAACACAAAGGTAGGCAAAAATGTCGACTTGTCTCGTTTTGGTGTAGTCATGCGCAGTCATGTACTTCGCTCTATCGCCATCGCTCTATCGCTCTATCGCCATCGCTCTATCGCCATCGCTCTATCGCTCTATCGCCATCGCTCTATCGCCATCGCTCTATCGCTCTATCGCCATCGCTCTATCGCTCTATCGCCATAGCTCTATCGCTCTATCGCCATCGCTCTATCGCTCTATCGCCATCGCTCTATCGCTCTATCGCCATCGCTCTATCGCTCTATCGCTCTATCGCCATAGCTCTATCGCTCTATCGCTCTATCGCCATCGCTCTATCGCTCTATCGCCATCGCTCTATCGCTCTATCGCCATCGCTCTATCGCTCTATCGCCCTATGGCACGATGGCGAAGTGACGATGGCCCCTCTCGGCCACCATAGGTTACAGTAATCTGGGCGGAGATAAACTACAACCAACCGTAAACCGACCAATCTGTAAATAATGGCTGTATATTGGAAATCATGCACTCTATAAAATAATTAGATTGAAAATTCAATCTATCAGATTGGAATTAGTGACCAATCTATTCGATTGAATATTCCATCTATTAGATTGAAAATTTCAATCTAGTAGATTGAATTTTCTGTCTGAAACAGACTCATTTTATCGTTTTCAATCTATTAGATTGAATATTTTCACTCCAACAATAGATTGGTCACTAATTTCAATCTGATAGATTGAATGTCAATCTAATTATTTTAGATAGTGGTAGCCAGGAAATCAGGCTCGGAAAATGATGCCTTTTTGTGCAAAAAACATTGAAATCCGTCCACTAGATCCAGATTGATGGACGAATGAACATATATATTCAAGCTGAGTGAATTGTTCTCGTAAAATAAAATATTTTCCAGAGACTTCCGGATAATATGAATGGATACATTGGTGAGATGGCTGGCTGATTTACACATTCCGACATTCGATTTGGGTGCTCACACGAGCGAAAATCGCCTTTAACACATTTACATTATCAGGATTTAACTCCCTAAAACATGCTCATACCACCACGGAACATTGCGGAATTAGCCGAGAGTCCCTGAAAGCCTGGTCAGTCAGCCCACCATGTGGTAAGCTAAGCGGTCATAAAATAATCAAGGGGATTAGTGTTATCACTGTCGGCGGCAAAATTTTGACCATTGATGTCACGGAGTGATCTCTCAATCTATGTTAGGCTCCATGCCTTGATGTAGTCCAAATGTTGTTGTTGTAAAGAGATGAACAGTTATTTAAGTACAAATGTGCTGCACTTGATTAATTCTGATTAATTCAAGTTGTTGCGATACCGAGCAGTTCGGATAATCTCGCACTTTTAATCTCTGACAAAGGCTACATGGCTTGGCGTTTTTTCGCCCTGTATAATTTACTGAGGGCAGGGTCGATCGACTGACAGTAGCGGAGATAACCCTGTTTGGAGGTTGCCTAAAACCCGGTGTGACGGAAACGGTGGCCCCATGCATCCAGTGTCCGGGGGACATTCGCGTCTAGAGGTAAATATCCCAAGACACTAAGATCTGGATTTAATTGTCCGTTGGGCATTCAGGTCTGGATTTGGATGTCCTGGGACACTGGCTTCCAGGAGACGAAAGTCCTAACCTGGAGCCCAGTGTCCGCCTCGATTACTACTTCCGATTTTCCATCCAGTTTACACGTGAACATGTTTACCAGAGAGTAGTATAGAAAGGGGAGTTACGGCGTTATTGACCTACTTCCGACAGGTGGCGCCAACAGATCATTTCCGTCTGACCTTTGTGAAGTCACTTCCGGTTCCGGTCATGTGACATAAAGTGACCTTTAACCCTGCGCATGATTTCCGCTATTGTGCGCATTTCCACTATTGTGCACTTCCGATCACGTGACCGGAACCGAGAGTGACCTCACAAAGGTCAGCCGAAAGTGACCTGTTGACGTCACCGGTTGTAAGTAGGTCAATAACGCGCTAAGCCCCCCTCTCTCTGTCTCTCCCTCCTACCCAGGAGGTGAGTGAGGACGAAAATGAAATGAAAAAAACAAGATAATTTTAACAGAAAATCTTGAAATTTATGCTAAGAAATAGCCAGGTAAGACTGCATCACACCTAAGGGCTTTTCCTCGTGCTTTTGCGCCTCTTTGCTTGTCCGGTGGGAGCTTGTTCACTACAATGAAGAATAACATACATATTGGCGAGCATACGTTACAACAAGTCAACACGAGAAATAACACGTTCTTCTGTTTCCACGAATGCAAGTCGCGATATGTAATTGTTCTATAAAGGTGTGGAAGCTGCCATTCAGTGGGGTAACTAGGCCACTACTTGTATTCTTTTAACGGCATATTCCGTGGGTCTTCCAAAGACGGGGTCAAATTTGCATGTTTTCTATATATCTTGGACTATTTTATGCAAACAATTCCTTGTTTAACCCTACCAGGCCTGTGGGAGGGACATTCGCCCCCCCCCCCCCTCCAAACTTTCTGCGCAATCTCCGGAACGACAAAAACTTGAGAGCTGACACTCCGTGAATTTGTAGTTTATCATATTGGGGTCATTTGGAGTCTATTTACATAACCTCCCGAGCAGAGGATCACGGGTAAAATCACGGTTAATTTATCATGCATTTTTGTTTGGAAAAATTACATGAATAAAATTTTCGCAAAATTTGATCAAAAAATCGATTTACTCTGCTGTTTAAAACGGTGTAAACGTTTCCAAGAGTTTTGTTTGGTTTTCGTTGAAAAAAATATGATAAAGTCAATTATGACGACGTTACTAGAAATGACAAAAATGTAAAGAAAACATGTGATAAACTAAAATCTGTTTGTAGAAAATAGGCGAAAATCAAGAACACCCCCAATGAATGCAGAAAATGTAATAAAAAAATGAAGAAAAAAGTATCGATGTCCCCTATGGGCTACCCTTATTCAATCTTGGATGGAATAGGCAAATATACCCGGTGTTTGTCACGAATACACCATTAGTTTGCGAGCGCCTTAGGTTGAACTACCGGTAATGTATACATATTAGCCATATATGAAGTCTACAAAATATATTAATTGCGGGTCACAAGGACTCACTTTTCGCATTTCTATGTAAATGGGTTATACCAAAAAAGAATAGTATCTCGCTCAAACAATCAAAGATAAAACTCATAATAAATATATTCACTTTGAATGATCAAAACAACGGAATTTTGTTGGCATACTGCTACCAGATAATTCCCTTGAGCAGCTCGACGTATGGAACGTTTCTCTTGCTGACTTTTCCCGGCTTCGTACTTGTCGATATTGTTGGCCAAATATCGCAGACTATCGGCAGGATCTAAGGATGTCATGGGTCTGATTGTGGACAGGTGGTCAGCCTTTATACACACCTGGTCAGGTACACAGTAAAAAATTCCTTAAAAATGTAAGGAATATTCCCCGACTGTTACACCAGCGGAATATTCCTCAACATAACTAAGGAATATTCCTTACCATGTTAAGGAATTTCCTTAACATGCTACAAAATATTCCTTATTGAATTTTAAGGAATATTCCGCCGGTGTAATAGCCTGGGAATATTCCTTAAATTTTAAGAATTGTTTTTTCAGTGTACTCAATATAATCATGTAGATGTCGTGGCAATTTTTATTTTGCATTTATGATATGTTTTATTTGTTTGATTATTTTTTAATGATACCAGATGCGCCCCTTTACGGTTAATGTGAAAACAAATTAAAACTTATATTTTATGGTATGCCCCTATGCAAACAAATGACCCGATCCTACTTCAAGCACGGCGAGTCAGCTTGAAATGTCCGGAGAGATCGTTCAGGATATCCCGCATTCGGAAGATACGGACCGAATATGAAAAGACCCTGAGCATTATATTTGCATATCGTAAAATATTCCAATTTCGCCCTGACTATGCGAGAAGTGGTAAGTAGTACCAGCGGACAAGCGTGGTCATTTTAGAGTAACATTAAATATAACAGTAATAGAGATCTCCGACATGACAATTTCCTCAATATTTACTGATGCCAGAAACTTGATATACATTTTCATTACATATCTCAATATCTCGTGTTTCTTTCTGATTTCGCAACATTCACAAAATCGTATGCGTGCGAAAATTAACCCAGCGCGGAGAGAAGGATTCCTAGTACTTGTATACGGTGTCCTACGACATATTGAAGATGTACGGCGGCCCATATATGACCTGCTATTTTTCCAGTTTTGTATTATTTTTTTAGTTCTAGGTTTGCTTCTTTTGGTTTAGTTTTCACCCGGATGGAAACTTTCCAGTCACCTGGGTGAAAAGGTTTTCACCTGGGTGGAAACGTTTTCACCGGGGTGAGAAGATTTTCACCTGGGTGAAAACAGGATTTCACCTGTGTTTAAACAGGTTTCCACCAGGGTGATAACGTTTGCGCCCAGGTGAAAACCTTTTCACCTCGGTTAAAACGTTTGCGCCTGGGTGGAGAGAAAGGACTGAAAGAATCCCTCCCCCCACCCAAACTGAAAAAATATATACAAAACTAAAATTAATAGCATGTCGTATATGGGCCACCGTAAAGATGTATATTGACTTAAATACATAAATTTTTTTCTTCCAAGAAAATATATATGTATTTAACAACGATGCGACGGTATAACTTTACAAGACGTACTAAAGCTGTACATGAGAAATGCAGAAAATCAAACATTTTCAACTGACCCCGACTAGGATAGAACCCACAATCTTACCTTCTGCTGTACTGTCCACCGTCACAATCTTACCTTCTGCTGTACTGTCCACCGTATATTCATTTACCCACTGCACCACCAATTTGCTGGCCGAACCTCTGTTCAGAATTTCTAGTCTTTACTATTCCTTTAGTTTCATATATAGGTCAACCGGACTCTGTGGAATGCCGGACTCTGAGGACTTCCAAAGCTGTGTAAGCGCCCATAGTCCGCCAGATGCCATGGTCCGGGCCCTATATATATGAGAAGGGACATTCCTGTCTAGATTTCAGTGACCCGGACATCAACGATATCAGGACCCTGGTTTCTGCTGATAGGGGGACAACTGTTTCCGAGGAAGGACTTTCGTATTCGGGCACCCAGATCCAGATACCATGGTCCCCGGACCCTCATATCTGGCGGACCACGGTTGCTTCCACACCGGCTCCAAATTTGTAAAAGCGCATATCATTGGTGGAAATGATAAGAAGGCGTAAATTTACGACTTACGGCTAAATGAATTACAGGCATCCTGTAAATACGAATTATGGCAGGCTTGGCATTTACAGGTATCCTGTAAATACGAATTGTGGCAGGCTTGGCGATTTTATACCATGGTACAAAATAATTACAGGCATCCTGTAAATACGAATTATGGCAGGCTTGGCATTTACAGGTATCCTGTAAATACGAATTGTGGCAGGCTTGGCGATTTTATACCATGGTACAAAATAATTACAGGCATCCTGTAAATACGAATTATGGCAGGCTTGGCTTTTATACCATGGTATATATTATTTACAGGCATCCTGTAAATGACGAATTGTGGCAAGGATGGCCAACCATACTTATGTAGAGGCAGATAACTCCTGCTGGGCCGTCACGTGACCGGAAGTGAGCTTTGATCTTTTGACCCGGATGTGACCAGTGACCCGGATGTCACGGGACCGGATGTGACGTCATAGTGACGTCAATTTGATAAGCAGTAACAGGGAAAATTGGCTCTCATTTAGGGGTAGAAATGTACGAATCAGGGGAGAAACCAGGAATTGTGCCAATTTCCTCTGTTACTACTTATCAAATTGGCGTCACTATGACGTCACATCCGGTCACGTGACAACCGCGTCACAATTACAACACATATAAGGGAAGTGGGAAGAGGTGCCGACATACTGACAGAGCCACATGACTTCACAGTATAGTCTTCCGGTTAACCTATTCTAAAGCACATACCAAGAATCTAACGATTCTTGATATGTGTTGTATCTCAGGTACGCTTTTATTGTACCTGTTCATGTGGCAACTTCGATGATATGACCACACGGCCCCTAGCACCGGCATAAGCGGTATTACAAGTCACATCCGGCTTAAAAAGGTCAAAGGTCACTTCCGGTCACGTGACGGCCCAGCAAGAGTTATCTGCCCCTACATAAGACCCCAGTGACTTCCAATGTTAATCTCCCGGAATGCACGTCATCAAACATGGTCCCCGACAATTTCGCCGCTCGGAGTTCTGTAGTTTCTCAAAGGGCGGCTTCTGGTTGGACAAGAGCAGCCGAGAATACACCTAACGGGGAAGAACGAATATGACAGGTATAACATAAAATGGGTGTACCACACCTGGATCAAGGTGTTACGATAGGGCGTTAAGGTGTTACTATAGCGCGTTAAAGCGTTGAGCTAAGGCGTTAAGATAAGGCGTTAAGATTGGGCGTTAAGGCTTTGGGACGGGCGTTAGGGCGTAACGACGGGCGTTGACGGGCGTCCCTACATTTCGATGAATTAGTGTCAATTCCATGGAATAATCTATAAAAATCAGAGCTTCTGAGCTATTTCATCAGGGCGTTGAAGCGTTAAGCCGGGCGTTGGCGGGCATTACTGTCCATAAAAGCAAGCGTATCCCAAAAACGTGCACAGTCGACGTTCAACTGTCAACATGGCTTATTATTATGTTAGCTGAACATAATGTAGGCCTAAATGATATATTCTAGTTTTTGCCACTGAGAGTAGTTTCCCCTGCGTTTGTACCGAATCTGTTGTGGCGCGCACTTTGGAAACCACGAGGGAACAGATGGCACCAGTCCACTATTAATTCCGTTACTTGTTATGTATTAGCGTTAAAAATCGGCAAAAATCCAGAAAATTCACAACGCATAAATCCATCTGGCATGTCAATATTTACCTTTTGGGACATTACCAGTGGAAGTCTTGACAGATGTTGACCATGGAAATTTCAAATTCCCGCCACTGACAGCTGATTGGTGCTACAGAATGGATGATCAAACCGGAGTAGGAAATCGGAGAAATCAAATACTTCTCAACTATCTACTGACAGTAAACGTGCTGAAGCTGCTGCGGACGCAGCCGTGTTGAAGGCTAAGATGGAATTCATAGACGCTGAATTGAAGACCAAGATTGAACTTGAGCAAAAGAAACATGAGGTTGAACGTGTAAAAACTAAAAAGGAACTGAATATGGCCGAAGCTAAACTGAAGGCCATAATCGAGTCCGAGAAACCATACTCATTTGATCCCAGTGTATTACCATCGTGCAAAGCTGAGTTTGTTGAGGAATACTGTAGTCAATTACAGAACATTCACATTGGTGAGACTGCAGTGGACGCTGTTCCTCAGACTGTGGTGAAGGCTTGAGTCTAAGATTATAGACCACACATCTTCTGAACATCATGGTGGAAACGTGAATGCGAGTATGTTTGTTCCTGCACACTCGACGCAAGACAACGTAACTGCACCTAGTGTGAATATTCAAGGCAGTTGGGGATATCCTCCACCTGGGAACTTCACTACCCAGCCCAACTTTGTGAACAATAAAGGCTGGAACAACACGCAAGTGCCATATCAGGGGTCGACACCTCAGGAACAATCACAACAAGACTTTGTGACTTTTGCAAAATCGTTTGCAGATCAAATCAGTCTAGGGCGACTTCCCCCGCCCGAACCTAGAATTTTCACCGGGGATCCCCTCATTTATCCCGGATGGAAATGCGCATTCGAAACACTGATAGAACAGAGAGGAATTCCTGCGCGTGAACGGATCTACTATCTCAAGAAATATTTGGGAGGAGAAGCTAAGGAAGCTGTTGAAGGATACTTCCTACTTACAACTGCAGATGCTTATGCAGAAGCCAAGTCGTTACTACAAGAAAGATACGGAGATGCCTTCATTGTAGCTAATGCATTCCGAAATAGAATAGACTCCTGGCCGAAAGTGATGACAAGAGATGGTATTGCGCTACGGAAACTCGCGGACTTCTTACGTCAGTGTCAAACTGCAATGAAGACGATAGATAGCCTAAATGTACTGAACGATATCCGAGAGAACCAGAAGCTTCTCTTCAAGCTGCCAGACTGGTTAGTTCTACGTTGGAACCGTGTTGTAGATGAATGGAAGGAACGATTTTGCAGATTTCCGCCATTCGGCGAATTTGTGTCCTTTATCACGAAGGAAGCAAACATAGCATGTCACCCAATAACTTGTTCTCATGCGCTAAAAGGCAATGACAAGCGGAATATCATGGACAAGCCAGATATGAGCCGAGGCGCTCACCGGAAGCAAGCTCTTTCTCAACCGAAACCAGGAAATCTGAACGTGATAACGATGCCAAATCAAGCAAACAGGTGACAAAATCGTGTTATCTCTGCAAACGACAGCACCAGCTCGACGACCGTCCGACTTTCCTCGCCAAGTCTCTGACAGAAAGGAAAGAGTATGCGAAGGGTCAAGGTCTCTGCTTTGGTTGTCTGATGAAAGGCCATCGATCCAAACAATGCAGAAAACGACGAACTTGTACGATTTGTGCTAAACTACACCCTACTTCTCTCCATGGAGATATGCGTGAACCGCAAGGGTCCAGTCAATCCGACAGTGAAAAACAAAGGTCTCGAACCTCAAGTGTTACTCAAGCGGGCATTAGTCACACCATGAACAATACCGGGAACAGTGACAAATGTTCAATGATCGTGCCAGTGTGGTTGTCGCACAAGGACCATCCAGAGACTGAAAGACTGGTCTACGCACTACTCGACACCCAGTCAGACACCACATTTATACTTGATGAAACATGTGATTCTCTTGGCACGAAAGGACAGTCAGTGAAATTGTCTTTATCAACAATGTCCTCAAAGGAACAGCTGATCGAAAGTCGCCGAATAGATGGCTTATTGGTGCGAGGATATGACAGCAACCGACGGATTCCTCTCCCGTCTGCGTATACAAGGGGAATCATGCCTGCTAATCGCTCTCATATACCTACTCCGGATGTTGCTCGCCAATGGCCACATCTCGATTGTATAGCAGATCAGTTGGTACCACTTCAAGATGTGGAAGTTGGATTGCTGATAGGATACAACTGTTCACGTGCGCTGGCACCTCGAGATGTCATCCCCCCAGTTGGCGATGAGCCGTATGGACAACGCACAGACCTTGGTTGGGGTATCGTCGGTATTGTGGATCAAAGCAAGGCTGAATATGATGATAATCCAATAGGTACAAGCCATCGATTTCTGACAACGGAGCATAGCGAGAATTCTTCAAGCCAAGGCGTATTCTCTGTCCGGACAGTGATCAAAGAGGCCATCAATCCCATGACAGTAGTACGGATGATGGAACTGGACTTTTGTGAGCAACAGCCATGTGAAGGATCGTTTTCTCATGAAGACCGTTTGTTTTTGAACAAGGTCACGGATGGTATTCGTCTTCTGGAAGACAAGCATTATGAGATGCCATTGCCGTTTAAGGAAAACAATCTCAAGCTGCCAAACAACAAGGCTGTAGCAGTTCATCGGTTGAAACAGTTGAAAAAGCGATTTGTGCAAGACCCACATTACCAGAAGGACTATGTTAACTTTGTACAAAACGTCATTGACAGTGGTTACGCTGAACAAGTCACTGATGATAACCTACTTAAGGACGATGGAACTATCTGGTATATTCCACATCATGGCGTCTACCACCCGAAAAAAACGGACAAAATCCGGGTGGTATTCGATTGCAGTGCGAGGTACCAAGGACAATCGTTGAATGACCTACTGCTGCAAGGACCAGACTTGACAAACGCTCTTGTTGGAGCTCTCTGTAGATTCCGTTTGGAGCTCATAGCGTTCATGTGCGACATTGAACAAATGTTGTTTCAGTTCCGAGTATGCGAAAGACACAGAGACTTTCTCAGGTTTTTGTGGAGATCACCAACAAGACCCAGTCGAGTATCGTATGACAGTGCACCTCTTTGGCGCAACGTCTTCCCCAGGATGTGCCAATTTTGGCTTGAAACAGACTGCCAAGGACAATGAATCTGAATTTGGGAAAGAGGCTGCAGACTTCGTGCACAGAGACTTTTATGTTGATGACGGCTTGAAGTCCGTCCCCTCAGTGCAAGAAGCCATCACTCTGAACGACCAAACTAAGAAACTGTGTGCCAATGGTTTTGGTCTGCGCCTTCACAAATTCATTTCCAACTCAAAGGACGTAATAGCATCCATTCCGCCAGAGGATCAAGCGAAGAGACTTCAGGAACTTGATCTTACCTTCGACTCGTTGCCCATAGAGAGAGCCCTTGGAGTGCACTGGTGTGTCTCGTCAGACACCTTCCAGTTTCGCATCACCTTAAAGGATCAACCATTCACACGTCGAGGAGTCCTTTCCACTGTGAGCTCCGTTTTCGATCCTGTTGGATTTCTCGCCCCAGTGATCCTGATAGGCAAACAGCTACTACAACAGATGTGTAGAGACAATACTGATTGGGACGCTCCACTATCTGAAGAACTGCGATCGCCATGGGAACGTTGGAGAAATCGCTTACTCTCTCTCCAGGATGTTGAAATCCTAAGATGTTTCAAACCTGCAGAATTTCGGAAGGTTGAGGTTACAGAGCTTCATCATTTCTCAGATGCCAGTACGACCGGCTACGGACAATGCTCCTACCTGCGACAGATGGACGACAGCGGTCGAGTACATTGTGCCTTCGTGATGGGAAAGGCCAGGGTTACTCCCCTTCGTCAAATTACGATCCCTCACCACGAGCTAACGGCAGCCGTTGTATCTACCAAAGTCAGCCAGCTGCTGAAGCGTAAACTCAGATTGGACAATGTAAATGAAATGTTCTGAACGGATAGCAAGGCAGTCCTTGGTTACATCAACAACAATGCACGCAGGTTCCAGACATTCGTTGCCAACCGGATTCAACAGATCCGAGATGTTACTGATCCATCTCAATGGAGATATGTGCCTACCAGTCTCAATCCGGCGGATGTGGTCTCCCGGTGCATGGAAGTGGAGGAACTGATAAGTCATTCCATATGGTTAGACGGTCCCAACTTCCTGGAGCGGTGACTTGCCTCAATGTGACAACAAAGAATTCGAATACTTGATTAGCCCAGAAGACCCTGAAGTAAGGAAAGTTACTACAGCTGCAACACAAGCTGAATCGCCTACTGCCTCTTTCGAGCTTGAGAGACTTGCTTACTTCTCAAACTGGTTCCGTATGAAAAGAGCAGTCGCGGTTTGCCTGAAACTGAAAGCACTGCTGCGTGCACGTGCTAAGAGTACCGACAAGACTAAGTTGCCATACCAACCAAAGGGCAGAACTAGAGATTCTACGACTCGTTCAACATGAGACATTCAAAGATGAGATAACCGCTCTGCAATTACTGAAGGCTGAAGGGTCAGATGAGACCTCAAACAGAGAACGACGGACAGCGTTGAAGAGAGCCAGCTCATTATTTCGTTTGGACCCTCACCTGGATAACGATGGCATTCTGCGAGTTGGTGGGCGCCTCAAGCGTTCGACCTTACCTCTTAACAGCAAGCATCCAGTGATTCTTCCGAGACATCACCACATCAGCACACTGGTGATACGCCACTTTCATGAGCGGACAGGTCATCAAGGTAGAGGCATGACCACCAATGCCATTCGAGAGAATGGATTTTGGATTATCGGGTGTAGTTCAACAGTCTCCCATCT
>JAVTVY010025468.1:0-10357 GCA_036873755.1 Hanleya hanleyi
CGAGGAAAAATGGTGCTGACAGTTCATTTCCGACAAGCACGTTCTCCCAACTTTGTATAATGAAAGTACCTTACGAGAGCGATGCACGCAGCTATATGGACTATTATGCCCAACAGGCCGGGGGTGGCCTTCCGGTCTTTAGCGGCGCACACATGCAACGAGGTCACGAGCTGGGGAACATACTCGGGAGCATCTTCAACACGTTCCTGCCCTTGGTGACGCGTGGGGTAAAAGCCATCGGCAAACATGCGGTGCGAAGTGGACTGCAAGTCGCCGGTGATGTCTTGGGTGGTACGGCACCCAAAGAAGCACTGAAACGCCGAGCAAAAGAAGCAGGAGGCGTCTTGGTCGCCAAAGCACAACGTACCGTAGGGAATAAAAGACCTGCACCACCGAGACCACGCACCAGTCGACGACCGATCCAGCGACGACAGGAGGGGACGGCGCCCGGTTCACATGATTATGAACCGGGCGCCGTCCCCTCCCCCACCCCCAAAACACAGTCGAGTACTGAATGTCTTCATTGTCGTTATTTTCCTTATGTATATATTTCTTTGTTTTCTCATATTTGTCAACATTTTATGTTCCAAGGTTTGTCTCATTGTCTATATTATCCATATTCATGCCATATTCAAATATATTTTCTTCAATGTGTGTATATTATGTAAAAGTAATCTATCAAATTGTTCCACCTGCAAACGCAATTTTGATATTCATGCCCATGCAGTATCCCTTTAAATATAACTACATACAAGCAGTGTACTTAGTGATTACACCCTCAGTGCTGATGATTAAATCCTTATCATACCCAACATGAATTTACTATGCGAGCTACCATTCTATAATGAGGATGTTAATGATGTCTGCTCCTCTCCACATTCATCTCAAGATTCACTCATGGATGGATTCGAAAATATGTGTTTTAATCCCCTACAGTTAAATTATCCTGAAAATTCAGCCTATGTAACCGATGATACGGAAGGAGAATATTCTCATTGGGAGAGTATCAGCTCACACCAATCAAACTATCATTTTGAAGAAGAATTTCAATCATTTATGAACACAAACTCTATCTCTGATAAAAAATCTTTGTCTACCCTCCATATTACCGCGAGAAGCCTAAACAAACATTTTATTGAAGTCCTAGCCCTCATACATAATATGAATTTCAACTTCTCTTTCATAGGTATATCCGAAAGTTGGCTTGACCCTTCTACCGAAAAGTTATTCAGCATTCCCGGCTATCAGCCTTTTCCTCTATCAAGGAACACAAAAAGGGGTGGTGGGGTAGTTCTCTATATCAAAGAAGAATGCACAAAGTGTAAGATCCGCGAAGATATTTCCTTCAAAGACGTTAATGAAGAACACGAATCTTTATTTATTGAAGTAACTATTAATAACGAAACATATATAATCGGAATTATTTATCGACCACCCGGGAAAAACGTTACTAATTTTAACTCTAGTCTACTCTCAATTTTGAACACCCTGAAACCAGAAAACAAAAAATGTGTCATAATGGGTGATTTTAACATTGATCTTTTCAAAACCGAGAACCATGGTCCTACTAAGGAGTTTTTCGAGATTATGAAATCATTTTATTTTTTCCCTAAAATCACCAAACCCACCCGAGTTAAATCCCACTCTGCCACATTAATAGACAACATTTTCACGAATTTCCATGATGATGACCTTGGTTCCGGTATCATACTCTCCGACATTAGTGACCATTTCCCTATCTTTCACACAACTAGTTGTTCTCTACCCACAGCCAAACATCCAATAAACAGTTTCAAATCGCGTAAAATAAGCCTCGACCAAAAAACTGTTTTCTCGCAAAAGCTGAGAGACATGGACTGGCAAGACATTACTAATGCCTATGACGCTAATAGCGCTATGGACAGCTTTCTAGATCATTTCAACGATATTTATAACGAATGCTTTCCTATAATAACAAAACATACAAGTACTCATAGAGTTTCAATATCTAAACCATGGATAACCCCATGTATCCTTCGCTCAATTCAGGAAAAAACAGATTATACAGGCTACATGTCTCGAACAAACATTATGATACAACTCGTGAATACAAACTATACCGAAACAAACTGAACCATACTCTCAGATTAGCCAAGAACAGATATTATGAACAAAAATTCAATGACTCCTTCAATAATATTAAGGAAACATGGAAAATTGTAAATGGGTTATTGAACCGTAAGAAATCTAGCTCTCTCCCCCGTGTATTCACCTCCAATGGTAACGATATTACTGATCCTGCAGAAATTGCCACCCACTTCAATGACTACTTTTCCTCAGTTGCCTCCGATCTTGCCTCGAAAATCCCAAACACCCATGCCGACTTCACAAATTATCTTGACGAGCACTATAATAATGAATTTCTGTTCAAACCGTGTACTCCGCTTGATATTGTTGAAGTCATATCGGTGCTCAAAATTGGCTCACCTGGTATTGACGATATTCGCATGTCTCTCATAAAACCAATATCGAGCCTAATATCCCTCCCTATTTCGCATATTGTTAACTTATCGTTTCAAAGTGGAATTGTTCCCAATGCTCTTAAGACTGCAAAAATCACTCCTATTTTCAAGTCTGGATGCAAAACCACAGTAGAAAATTATCGACCAATTTCTGTTCTCCCTTGCCTGAGCAAAATCTTTGAAAAACTTGTGGCAATCAGGATAACTACTTTTCTAGAAACTAACAACATTATCTGCCAAAACCAATATGGATTCCGTGCTAACCATTCTGCATTCCACGCAGTTCTCTCCCTCTATGACAGACTTGCTTCTGCCAAAGAATCGAAATAGTTTAGTATCTCCACCTTTCTAGATCTTTCGAAAGCGTTTGATACAGTTAATCATGAGATTCTCTTGTACAAACTCGACTACTATGGTTTCCGGGGAGTTGCAAACAACTGGTTTCGTAGCTATCTACCAAGCCGATCACAATGCGTATCCGTCAAGGGTATACTCTCGCCGCTCAATGCGATAAACACTGGTGTGCCGCAAGGTTCAATACTAGGCCCCATCCTCTTCTTAATATACATCAATGATATAAATAAAGCCACATCTGCCCTAGACATCACTCTCTTTGCCGACGATACTAGCGCCACTCTCTCTGATACTGATTCCGATAGACTAGCTGAGACAATGTCCAACGAACTTGAAAAGCTTCACAATTGGTTATCCTGTAACAAACTCTCTTTAAATGTGAAGAAAACTAAATACATATTCTTCAAACCAAACAGATAGGCCAATACTACTACCTCCAAAATATATATATTTGGCTCTGAAATTGAATCTGTTACCAACTTCAAATTCCTTGGCATTCATTTTAACGACAAACTAAACTGGCAAACTCATATAGATCAATTGGCCTCTAAAATCTCGAGAAATATTGGGGTTATTAATAATGTACGACACTGTCTAAACAGGAAAACTTTGATCATACTATATTATTCCTTTTTTTATTCCTATATATCTTACTGCAACATTGTATGGGGTAACACGTTCCCAACACACCTCTGGTCTCTAGTCGTGCTTCAAAAAAGACTTATTCGTTCAATAACTTCTAGTAACAAATACGCCCATGTCCATTACTTGAGCAATTAAACATCCTACCATTTCATCATATCAATGACCACCTGATATTATTATTTACCCACAAATTATTTCACACACCATTTTCTTTACCGAACAAATTTATAAGCTATTTTACAAAACTATCAGTTCACTGCTACCCCACCCGCCCATCTGACCTGAATCTCTACAGAATACGAGTAATTTCAAATCTATTATATTATTCTACAAAAACGAAAGCACCGCGAGTGTGGAACTCATTGCCCACTGACATAAAAGCCTCCCCATCCAATTCACTTTTCAAATCGCGTCTAAAGGCCTACCTTGTTAAGCGCCTGAACTACTGATGATCGCCATATTTATCTATCTAAGCATTGGAGGGAGTTCACACTATAATACACAACAAAAGTTGCTGCCAGATTTACTTAATCTGTGTTAGGAGGCATAATTTTATTTTTTTATATTTTTTTTTTATTTTACATGTTTATCTATAGACCTGTATTTCTTGGAACTGTAAATACACAATGTATATAACCTATTTTAATTTAGCGAAGAGACAACCCTCTTTTGTACATAACTGTATTGTTAATCATATGATCCATCGAGCTCTCAGAATTATCAAATCGACAGAATTTCACTATATGTACAGCACCTGATCTCGATTATATATTCACCGTATACATATATTTACTGCATATATTTATATATACATATCGTAAATAATTACAGCAGAAACTGAACACTTGCATGTATCTTTTTTACCCTGCTGTAGCCAGTCGCATACTTTTTTAAATATTATCAGTTTGGGATAGAACAAGCCCTCTGGGGTTTTATTCCCGCCATTTATACAGCCGTATTAGATATTGTGTTTGTATATATATTTGATGAAATGGTGAATAAACAATCAATCAATCAGAATAAGACTGAATTACAAGCGTCTAGTCCGTCATTCATAATTCAGCCGTCGTCCATTAGACAATATCCGCGTCCATAATCCAAAGACCTATTCCATATTCCATATAACAGTATTAGCACAAATTCAAGAAGACAATCATAGTATACATAAACATAGGCTTGTTTCCTGCAAGAGAGAAGCGGTCAACAGTTTTCAATGATGCCGGCAAGACATCATGATGTTCCAAAAATATCAAATCCGTATCGCTGATCAGTATTCTTGATCCATAATATTCATTGTGAAGGTGTCATTTAAAGAATGATGTATCTCAGTCACGCTTTGATTGTGACTGTTCATATGAGTACCATGAGGATCTTGAAGTACATGGGTTCATACGGCCCCTAGCCCCGGGTTAAGTGGAATTAGACACAAGTTACGAAACGTAGCGCCATAGATCTTGCACGCTACGTTCGTATTTTGCTATCAGCATGCGATATTATCGCCAAATTTGAGTAACTTTGAGTGGAGGCGCTTGGTGGAATAGCCCGATCAACTTTTTTTTGTGGTGGACTAATATTCCTATTGGTCGAACCATTACTCTATGCCGTATAATCAAGCAGACACTATCCTTTCTTGAGAGCGAACCGTCGTTAATATATGCCTGATAATCATCCCTAGCTCTTTCTGGCCTGGGTTTTTGGGACCTCTTTCTGGACTGGTGAGAGACCATTTCGTCTCCTAACTACTTTTTCTCACTCCTTGAGCAAGAAGGCTGAAGCTTACCACACTTAACGGCCAGTTCGGTCAGAAAAGATACAAAATCCAAGATTGCCGCTCTTATTATGTCACAGTGACGTCATATTCAAAACAGGCATTATTGTTCGATTTTTCTGTCAGATTTTTTGAATTAAGAAATAAAGACCGAGGAAGAGGTTTCAAATTTCCCAGATTTCCCACAATTGAATATTTATTACGAAATTCTAGTAAATTAGCCAAAATATGTTGGTGTATGCCGTCCACATTGTCCAAAACCATTTTTGAATGGGGCGTCACATCCCAGCTGGTCAATGCAAACATTGTTGCAAACTGCGGAAAAGTATACATTTCGCGCGCTCACTATAGTTATCCCCAACGTCCCCAACGTCACAGCGCTGCGGGTGTTCGCCGGTGTTTATCGGGAATTCAACACCACTTTAGGTACAATGCTATAACATTGGTACGGATTGGAGGTATGTTCGAATTTTTATTTATGTGTTTTCTTTAATTTATCATGCAGTCAGAAATGAAATAAAAACGATCTTACCCAATTTTCCTCGAATAAAAGCAGGATTTTAGAAGAAAACTGACCATAATGGCCCTCAGGCCTGGTAGGTTTAAGGATCTGACCATCATTCATGTTGATCGAACCATCATTGCTATATGCCGAATAATTATGCCTGCAGATGACTATCACTCCTGAGGATCGGACCATTCTTCCTCTATGCTGAGGAATCATCCTGGTGGAGGACTGTCAACCCTGAAGTCGGATTTTCATTCCTGTATGCCGGACAATCATGTCTGCCAGAGGGAGCAATCATTCCTGGAGGCTGGCTATCATTCCTATTTGTCAAAAAAAAAACATGCGAAGAGTGAGATTATCACTCCTAGGGTATAACCAAATTCCATATAAACTGGACAATCATGCCTACGGGGCGAGGGAGCAATCATTCTACCATCCCTAGGCACTGACTACCATTCCTTGGTATCTATACGGCATCGAATAATGTCTGGTCCCCTGACTAGGTTGTACATCCTCCTTGTTGTGACATTGCAGATTATCCGTATCTGGCCTAGACTTTTTGAGATCTGTCCAGGCCTGATGAGGAGCCATTTTGCCCCCTCCCCCTGCCATATTATTTTTCTTACCCCTTGAGCTAGGGGATTGAAACTTACCACACTATACCCTTGGGTAAAGCTCTACCAGAAAATGTAAAAGAAATCAATACAGCCGCTTTGGTGACATCACAGTTACGTCACTTTAAAAAACGGCATTTTTTGGTCGATTTTCCGAATTTTTGATTTATTCAATTTATTTGCAAAAAGCTGCGTGATATATTAGCAAAATATTGTTGTGAAGTGAAATAAAATAGTTATTGCCCACTTTTCATCGCTGGAAAGCAGACATTTTGAAGAGAAATGACGAAAACTTCATTATTCTGATACCCCACGTGAACGCCATCTTAAATTTATCCATGATCAGAGCGCAGAAATTTGGGTATGTGAGCCATTCACCCCCCCACGGGCCTGGTTTCGTTAAGATGTATACTGTTAATAGCATAAGTAGGACGAGAAAATGCAATTACAACCATCTAGCACAGAAATGTCGTAATCTGTGTGCAGATCAGCCAGCAAATGTCAAAACGCAGATATTTGACGTGCCCACCACTATTGACACAATTTTAACGATAAAGTTGGGGATCTGACAACTTTCAATGTCCTAATTGCCACAATTGTGCCAAAAGTAGTTGCAACAGCGTAGGCCTCTCGATGTCACCAGAGCCCATTGATCTTTACCTGACGCATGTGTTTAGCTGTATGCATGATCTTATATAAGATAAATTTACCCTTTACCAGATAATAGCCGTTTTCAGCATAGAACGGATTAGGGCCGTTGTGATGACTCACCTGGAACTGTCGAAAATGTAAAACTGTAAACCAAACCAGCCTGTGCGAATTCCATGGATTTGCTGTTTTATTTTTCACAGAACAACGCGACATATACACGAGTTCGGCATTTGTATTCTCAATGAAATAAATTAATCAAAAGCGGTGACTCAACGTAAACATTGGTGCGCCGGATGTGAGAAATATAACCGAAACTGATGATTTTTAATAACTCGGGATATAAATTTATATATATGCTTCATTCTGTAGTACGCTAGCTCATCGAAAGTAAACTTGACCAACAAGCATTGCAATTTATAGAATCTTCAACCAGTAGTTCTTGAATTGTCGGATACGAACGACACTTTGTCAAGGTGTTGAGGACAACATGTATGAACAACTCTCCACATGACACAGGCAGATATCTCGACTGCCGTGTGCCAGAACGGCACGAACGGTCACCGATAGTAGTTTTCAGAGGTTATATCTCGGCCAAGCAATGCTTGGAAATGAAAACGAAAAGTTATGATATCGGATTTTTTTCATTGAATCATTAATTTGCATTTGAAAAACCCAGTGATGCAACCTTCTCGTCGCTGTAGTGAATATATACAGATAAACATGTTATTGTACTTCGCGTCAAGTTTTGAGATGAATATAGTTCGTAGTTTTTGTTCAATTTTAAAGTCAAACTGTCAGTTCGCAGTTCCAACGTATCTTCCAACTGAACCATCTGTCGTGGATGTGAAAGATGGTTGGAGGTTGGTTCATGCTATCAATATTCCGTACATGCTCTAGGCGACCACAAATGAAATATTCGAGGTTATCAGAATGCTGCTGGCCGTGAGAAGTTGCTGCTGACGGAGTTTGTCCTAAAATCAAACGACAAAAGCGAATTGAATCGTATATTCTACATAGATTCGATACTTCTTTAATATGTATCAATGCCTACAACATAATAGATCGGGGTTTTAAATTGTCTCTCTGCCATACATGTTTATTTACCCATGAAGTGCCCATTCAAATACAGGATTAACTTAACCCTACCTGGCCTGGGCGATTTGGGGTGTGTCGCAGCCTGGGGGGGGGGGGGCGGAAAGTGCCCCCCCCTATATATTTTCTCTACTACTAAGGCTAGAGCGCTGAAACTTACCACACAGTATCTTGGGTTCAAGCTCTACCGGAAAATGTAAAAAAATCCAAGATGGCCGCCATGATGACGTCACAGTTAGGTCATCTTCTCGGAAGCCATTTTTCGGCCTTTTTGGGGTCGATTTTTCGAAATTTTCATTTTTCAGATTTTTCTCTCGAAAAAAATCTTATAAACAGAGAATAATTAGTTTTGCATAAATAATATACTTTCAATGCCTTTTAGGCAAGGAAAATGTGACGAAATGGACCGAAAAGATGAAAAACACGACTTTCGCGGATACCACATGGCCGCCATTTTGAATTTACCCATGATCCTCTACTCAGGGGTATATGAAAATAGACTCAAAATGACCCCAATAAGATAAGCTTAAAAGTCACCAAGTTTCAGCCTCCTCGGTTTTGTCGTTTCGGAGCAGCAGAGAAAAGTTCACTAGGGGGGGCACTTTCCCGCTTCCTGGCCAGGTAGGGTTAAGCAATATATACAATTTGTTTCCAGGAAATTATACAAAGAGGAAAACAAAGTAAATCTTCAAATTTTGCATGGATCAGTTATTCTAACATGCTTCACGTTATAGTCGTGCGCTGATTGGTCCAGACCTCAAAACATACGGAGATTATCACACTATAATCTTCATTTGTTTGTTGTGATCTGTTTCATTCACGTGCCGAACTGGTGACGTCTCATTTTTGTGACGCAGTGCTACAAAGCTGAGCAACGATTGGTTCATTCACTGCGCAGTGGGCGGAGTTCACACAGCTGCAGCTCGTGAACGGACAGCACGCGCGAGCATGGCCTGCAAACCAGTAACGAAAATCTTGCATCAAAACGGGATAAATTTGCAGAAAATTTGCTATTCCGCTTATGAAATGAGGAAATAGTTATCATTGTGCATGTTAGAATGGAGTTAATGACCTTCTTAGTGAACATTATGGTGTTATAATTTTTCGATGTTTAGTTTTAGACCTCATCAAAAAACCTCGCGGCTTCGCCGCTCGGTTTTTTGATTGACGGTCTAAAACTAAACATCGAAAAATTATTACACGATAATATTCACTAAGGCGGTCATTAACTCCTAAATCTGCGATTGTGAACGATCACTCCAGAATGACACTAAACGGATAATCATTAAATGGTAATGATATTGATGAAATTTATATTCCTCTGAGTTATCGTGATATGTGATCCTAAATGAAGACACCCATTATCAAACTCAATCTGGAAGTCATCTGCGGCTGAATGCATAGGCACATTTTGGTCAAACATACCCAGTTAGGAGAACCTGAAATCCGAGTTTCCTTTTCAGTAGGGTATGTCCATGAAGCCTCTGTCATAAATATGACGCCGAGCTTGTTCTGAAGAGACTTCATCATATATGACCTATCAAAGATAAGTAAATGCTGGTGTACTGATGAACAGTGATTAATGCCGCTGTCTTAAAAGTAGTTCTCTCTAATCATGTTCACTTGTTAAATATTGCTTTGACCGTTACACACTTCATTACAGACACGGTATATTACACAAAACAATTCATTTCCGGAACGAGTATGGTCCACTCGCTTTAGCCGGACTTCTATTCTCCGAGATAACCCTCGGTACAAGAATCATTTAGTGATGACCTACAACTATGCAGAGTAGGACAGAAATCTATGGTGTTCTATTTGTGCCAAGTTTCCGTCGCCTTTTAAAAACGCGACGTCGCCTTTTGAAACGCGACGTCGTGTTTCGAAACGCGACGTCGCGTTTTTAAAACAAGACGTCGCCTTTTGGAAAACACGTCGCCTTTTAAAACGCGACGTCGCGTTTCTTTCCTATGTTTTTGCATTGTAAAACTCGACACAACGGAACTCGACGTCGCGTTTTCAAAAGGCGACGTCGTGTTTCACCCACGTCTTGTTTGGCAATGTTAAAAGATAGGAAAGAAACGCGACGTCGTGTTTTTTAAAAAGGCGACGTCGCGTTTTCAAAAGGCGACGTCGCGTTTCAAAACGCGTCGCCTTTTGAAACGCGACGTCGCCTTTCGAAACGCGACGTCGCCTTTTGAAACGCGACGTCGCCTTCGAAACG